>JAUUDW010029614.1:0-17151 GCA_032361385.1 Panulirus guttatus | reverse complement strand
CTTTGAAAGACTTTCTCCATTTAATCTTTCTTCTTTTATGTGACACCATTACTTCACCATAGGCATCTTTTTTAATCCTTTCTTTTGACTGTTCCACTCTTTCTCTGCTTGTTGCACACCAGTGCTTTTTCTTATATTCTCTTTTTCAATTCAATAATTGTTTTCTATCTTTTAGTATCTTTCTCTGTTTATTATTTCATTTTCTTTGCTGTGGTACCAATTCTGTAATCATCTGACTCATGCTCTCTTTGGTCCCATTCTATTTTGTCTGTGGAGATACTGAAGTTGGTCCTAATACTTTTGTCTTCTTGAAGTTCACTCTTACCATCTTCACCCATTTCTACTTTATGATTTTGTAATGTTACAATTTTATGAATTCAGATACTTATTTTGGAAACTTCTTAAGATCAGCACCATTATTAACATTATCATATTAGAAATACTTCCTAAAGATCAGTACCAAATATGCCAGACATAGTAAGAAATTCTGTCAAAATTATTGACTGGTAAACCTTTGTTTCAAGGAGGAATTTGGCTTTGTAAGTTTGAGGCAGCATATGTACATGCATTTTGGGACGTTCACAAAGGAAAAACGGCACCTGAACAAATTGGGAGCTGAGCAGTTTGGCAGGCTCACTATCAGTCTACATGTATAACTTGCAAAAATTGACTCTTTATTGTGGTGCCTATGTGTTACAAGTAGTTTGGGACACGGCCTGCAGCTCCGGTACTAGAGATCCTCCAGTAAACAGCACTGCACTGTCCTTACTGACACATTAATGAGCAATCTCAGGCTTTTCTTTTATTCTCTTGTAATCAAGCATGGATCTATATCAACTTGAAGTTTAAGAACATTTAGAGTACACAGAGAGGGTGTTCTGACTTTCCCATAAGTTTCACGTGGGTCTGAGTATCACTACTGCTGCTAGCATTAAATCTCTTTATCCATCATTGTCCTGATATCTAACTCACTCTCAAAGTATTAGAAATTTCATGTGGCTTATTCCCTTGCAAATTGCAACTTTAGAAGCTATTTCATCACTTGTATGATGAGTATTTCCAACCTTTATAGGAAAAACAACGAAAATCCAGGGTATAAGTGACAAGCAAAACAAAACAATGAGGTGGGCTCATGTGGTATGCAGGTATGTCACATAGCTGCCACTGCTCGCTAGAGGGTGCCAACTTCCTTGACGGACATCAACACTATTTTTGGTTGGGTAAAGTGATTTGCATCATACCAACTTCATTGATAGGCCCTGTATATGTTAAAAAGCTATGGTGACATCAGACAGCCCTGCCTCACACTCATATGTATAGCTTACCTTACTTAACTATTTATTGCTCTTAAACAGGCATCTGCTACTCTATAGAAGGCTTTCACACCATTCAAAATTTGTCCCCTTACCCCATATATCCTTAATACACCCAATAAAGCATTCTACCTGACTGTCATACACTTTCTCCAGTTCCATAAAAACTGCATACAGCTTCTTACTTTTCACCAGATACTCTTCCACAGTCATTCTCAGAGAAAAAGTCCAGTCCACACAACCTTACCTTTCCTAAAACTCCCTTGTTCCTCACTTATTCTGCATTAAGTTACTTCCATCGCTCTATCAATCAACAATCTTGCATCCACTGTTCCTGGTATACATAAATGATTTATTCTCCTATAATTGCTACATACATCCTTAGCCCCTTTTCCTTTGAATAAAGAACCAATAATAGCTTTTACCCAATCCTCAGGCAAAACTTTCTGCTACAAGCTAAATTACATATCAAATGCATCCAATCTATCACCCCATTTCCTCCATTTCAGTCATAATCCCATCCACTCCAGGTGCCTTTCCTATGTTTGACTTTAAAATCAGCATTTTTACCTCCCTTCTTGCTCTAGTCCCCTGCACTTGTATCCTTTACCTTCCAACCCCCATACCCAGGAATATAACAAGTGCTGCCTCACCTTCTCCAACATTTAACAGTTCTTCCATTCACTTCCTCCTTTTGATTCTACAATTCTTCTTCCTTACTTCTCACATTCTCATTTCCACTTTTACATCCATCTTTCTTTTTTCAACTCCTTCTAGTACAACTTTTAATTTTCCCTAAACTCTTCACTCAACTTTCTTCCAAAATCTTCATCTACTCTTTCTTTGCTTTCCTTTTTCAGCTTCTTAACATTCAGCTTCCACTTCCATTCTTACATCTCACAACCTTGGATCCAACCCCTAATTCTATATCCTTTAACAGTCTTTCTCTAAACATTTTAAACATGTTATTCACATGACTGCATCCCTACATTTCCTGTTCTTCCATCTAAACTATAGATCATCCTTCTTTCCTACTCCTCCATCCATTCTTTCTGATTCATCTTTTTGCTTGCCAACACTCTTTCAGCTCCATTCTTCTTGTGTCATACCTTCACTTCAGCCTAATCCTCACCTCCACATGAACTACAAAATGGTCAGAATCTCTACAGATATCCTCTCAAAAGTCTAGCATCCAGCAAAACCTTTCTCAACTTTTCATTCACTGCCATCTAGATAATACAACTCTTTTGCTCTCCTCTTCTGTCAATTCTTAACCATGTATATCTATCGATTATCTTCTGCTGAAAAGTGTTTGTGAGGAATAAACCCCACTCAGCACAGATATCCACAAGATAACTTCCATTCTCATTAACTCCAAACACTCCCCATTTACAAACTATTTCACCAATTTCATCACATCCCACCATCGTATTCATGTCATCCATTACAACCACATGCCCATGCATACTTCACAATTCCAATCTTTCCTCTCACACAAACTATTCTTGATCAATTCAATCCATGCTCTGTAAAACCTGCCCATACTCTCAGTGATAGCAAAATTGCACATCCTTCTCTCCCTCTACCCTGAAAATTTTCATTTATTCCTGTCTGTACCACTACTCCTTCCACGACCTCCCACAATTTGCATTCATCATTTCCATTTTCACTCCATACACCTTGCCCAAGGATATGGGTTTCCCCAATCCACAGCACATCCAAACTATAACTTTCAAATTATTCTTCTATTGATCTATATCTCTGATGCCCGCTCCCTTCTGGAACTCCCTCAAGGGGGTGGCCGCAGCAATAGAGTCTCCATAACAAGTGAACCCCTGTGCCTCTTCTTAGACTTTAGTGCCTCACCCTTAACAGGCCACTGGCAGAGGGCAACCCGAGCACAATGTTGGCAGAGGCTCCTACCTAATGTTCCCACTGACTACTTCTACCTAATGCTCATATCTAATGTTCTTCCCAACTACTCCTACCTAATGTTTCTACCTAATGCACCTACCCAAATGTTTCTACCTACTACTTCTATCTAATGCTCCTACCATTAAGCCAAAAGGCAGGGCTAGCTTATAGTACTCATCAAAGGAAAATCTAGAGTTATGAAGAATGAGCTGTGTGAGTTAGTGTAGTCAAGTGTTATGTATGACAAAGAGTTATGTATGACAAGGAGTTATGTACGACAAGGAGTAAAAGAGTCTCCATAAGTGTTAAACTCCAGTGCTGCTTCTTAGTGTTTAGAGCCTCGTATTTAACAGGCCACTGGCAGAGGGTAACTCTAGTAATGTTTTTAGAGGCTCCTAACTGATGTTCCTACCAACAACTTCTACCTAATATTCCTCTCTAATGTTCCAACTTACTACTTCTACCTAATGCTCCTACCTACTACTTCTACCTAATGTTCCTACCTACTACTTTTACCTACTGCTCCTATCATTTTCTCAAAAGGCAGCACTAGCAGTAGCGCAAAGCACTTACCGCAGGAAAATCTAGAGCTGCGAAGAATGAGTTGTCTGAGTGAAGTGTTGTCGTGTGTTATGTGTGACAACACTGTATGTCTGTAGACAGAATGCCAGCAGTCCACAGGTAAGTGAGGCAGAAATAAAAGACAGCTATGTGGGTCAAAAGAGTGCAACTTGACAACAACTGAAGTTTTCCTAGATGACTACGCAGCCGTCAATAACCTTCCCAATAACCAGGTAGGCAGTAACGGTAATGTACTTCCCTGGTCAGTGGCTGCCTACCAATTACAACCTAGTAGTTGATGGTAGGTAATTCACAAAACTGTAAGAAATGCATGACCATAACTCACTTGTAAAATATCAAGAATGTAATCAAACACAGACCTAGTAAACGAGATACAAATTATTTCAGCTCCGATACTGGTTGCTTTATGAAGAGTTAAGACCACTAAAAATAAAATCCTATTTCCATCTGAAGTATTATATTGACTCAAAATGCCTGATTTTGGTCCCAAACTTTCCTTTTCTATGCTTCTTACTTTTTTTTTTTTTTTTAAGCTGGAGGCTTCAGTCACAGACAAATGTCCACATCAAAGATAGGCCTTAACTGAAATATAGAGGGTTAATGAAAAGGAAAAAGAAGAGATATGGGAAAGTATTTGCAAATTCTGGAGAAAGCAAAAGATCTATCTTTTAAAATGAGCCAGGTCATAGTTGTTGGGAAACACAAGAGGGCAGAGTGTTCCAAAATTTCAGGGTGTAGGGAAAAAAACAGTAATCAAAATGGCATACCCTTGAGCTACCAATAACTACACAGTCATCATGTGACACAGCAGTTTCCTGAGTGTTGCATGATCTTGCTAGTGGTGAGGGCACACAAGCAGCTAACTCTCGGCAGCAAAAAAACAAAGTAATACCTATAAAAGAGGGAAAGTGAACCAACATTATGGTGTAAGGCAAGTGGGTCAACTTAAGAAGTTAGCCTGTAAGAGTCTAAACGTTGGACCGCTTTCAACCCTACTCTGTCACGCAAGGATACAGAGCAAGTACCACGCCAGATGTGAGAACCATACTCCATACAAGGATGGATCAATCCTTTGTAAACACAGAGCAACTGTTCAGAAGATAAGAAATTTTGACACCTAAAAGGATTCCCAGTTTCTCAGAGGTAGACTTAGCTACTTCCATAATGTGGGGATTTCAAGACTGAGCAGACGTTACATTAAAATCTAGTATGTTCATTGATTAGGAAGGGTAGTGAGTGGTGGGGCAAAGAAGTAAAGTTGTTAGTGAAAGAGAAAAGAGAGGCGTTTAGACAATACTTACAAGGAAGGAGTGCAAATGACTGGGAGATGTATAAGAGAAAGCGGCAGGAGGTCAAGATGAAGGTGCAAAGGTTGAAAAAGAGGGCAAATGAGAGTTGGAGTGAGAGAGTATCATTAAACTTTAGGGAGAATAAAAAGATGTTTTGGAAGGAGGTAAACAGTGTGTTTAAGACAAGAGAACAAATGGGAACATCGGCAAAGGGGGCAAGGGGGTAAGTGATAACAGGGAGTGATGGAGTGAGAAGGAGATGGAGTATTTTGAAGGATTGTTAAATGTGTTTGATGACAGAGTGGCAGATGCAGGGTGTATTGGTCGAGGTGGTTTGCAAAGTGAGAGAGTCAGAGAGAGTGGTTTGGTGGAGAGAATGGAGGAGGTAAAAGCCTTGTGGAAGATGAAATCCAGCAAGGCGGTGGGATTGGATGGTATTGCAGTTGAATTTATTAAGAAAGGAGGTGAATGTGTTGTTGATTGGTTGATAAAGATATTCATTGTATGCATGGGTTGTGGTGAAGTGCCTGAGGATTGCCACTGTACAAAGACAAAGGGGATAAAGGTGAGTGTTCAAACAATAGAGGTACAATTTTCTTGGAGTATTCCTGAAAAATTGTATGGCAAGGCATTGGCTGAGAGAGTAAGGCATGTACAGAGCATCAGCCTGGGGAGGAGCAGTGTGGTTTTAGAAGTGGTAGAGGATGCATGGATCAGGTGTTTGCTTTGAAGAATGCATGTGAGAAATACTTAGAAAAACAGATAGATTTGTATGTAGCATTTTCAGATCTGGAGAAGGCATATGATAGGGTTGATAGAGAGGCTTTGTGGAAGGTCTTAAGAATATATGGTGTGGGAGGTATGCTGCTAAAAGCAGTGAGAAGTTTTTATCGAGGGTGTAATGCATGTGTACGAGTAGGAAAAGAGAGTGATTGGTAAACAGTGAAGGTCGGTCTGCGGCAGGGGTGTGTTTAATTTGTTTATGGATGGGATGGTTGGGGAGGTAAATGCAAATGTTTTGGACAGAGGGGCGAGCATGCAGTCTGTTAGGGTTTAGAGGGCCTGGGAAGTGTGTCAATTGTTATTCGCCGATGATACAGCACTGGTGGCTGATGGAGTGAGAAACTGCAGAAGTTGGTGACTGAGTTTGGAAAAGCGTGTGAAAGGAGAAAGCTGAGAGAAAATGTGAATCAGAGCAAATTTATAAGGTTCAACAGGATTGAGGGACAAGTTAGTTGGGATATGAGTTTGAATGGAGAAGAAATTGGAGAAAGTGAAGTGTTTTAGATATGTGGGAGTGGACTTGGCAGCAAATGGATCCTTGGAAGCGGAAGTGAGTCATACGGCGAAGGTTCTGAGAGCGATGAAGAATGTGTGGAAAGAGAGTACATTATCTCGGAGAGCAAAAATGAGTATGTTTGAAGGAGTAGTAGTTCCAACAGTATTATATGGTTGCGAGGCATGGGCTATAGATAGAACTATACGGAGGAGGGTGGATGTGTTGGAAATAAAATGTTTAAGGACAATATGTAGTGTGAGATTGTTTGATCGAGTAAGTAATGTAAGGGTAAGAGAGATGTGTGGTAATAATAGGAGTGTGGCTGAGAGAGCAGAACAGGGTGTGTTGAAATGGTTTGGACATATGGAATGAATGAGTGAGGAGAGGTTGACAGAGAAGATATATGTTTCAGAGGTGGAGGGACCAAGGAGAAGCGGGATACCAAATTGGAGGTGGAAGGATAGAGTTAAAGGGATGTTGAGCGGTCGGGGCCTGAAAATACAGGAGGGTGAAAGGCGTGTACAGAATAAAGTGGAATGGAACGATGTGGTATACTGGGGTCGATATGCTGTCAATATATATTGTGCATATATATGCATGTATGTATATATGTGTGTATGTGAGTGGATGGATGTTTGTTCATTTGTTGCCTGGCGCTACCTTGCTAACGCGAGAAACAGCAATCAAGTATAATGATAATAATAGTGATAATGATAGTAATAATGATGGTCATATATATATATATGGGATTTCCCGGACTCTGCGTACAAGAGTAGTCTCTTCAAAAATCTTCTCGCTCTAAAGAAGTTCACATATCTCTGCAACCGACAGCAGTGCAGCCATAGGCTGCAGAAACCACAGGCGATGGTGAAAGTTTATAGAGGTTTTCGGGAAAGAGGAAGATTATATTGGTAGGATGTGTTGAAAGTGAGTGAGCTTGAAAAGACGCTTGTGTGAGGAAATATTGGGTGAGGAATATCAGAATTGGGAGTAGAGGAAACTAGATGAGTGGGTGAGGAATGGGATGAATTTAGGAAAGCAGTGCGTACAAGTGCATAGCATGTCGAAAATACTAATTAGGTGTGTGAGACTGGGTAGTTAGTAGTAGGATAAGGAAGGTAAGCTATTGATAAAAGAGAAAAGGAAAGGAATGTTAGTGATTGGAAGATACATAAAAGGAATTAGCAGGAGGTCAAGAGAGGACTGAAGAAGAGATTTAGGGTGAGAGAGTATTTGTAACATAAAAGTTTTGGGAGGAGGTGATAGTGTGGAGAGAATGAGGGGACGAATGGAAGCATCATTTATGGGAGCAGTTAGGAAAATAGTAACAGACAAGGAAGAAGTTAAGAGGCGGATTGAGTGTTTTGAAGAACGATTAAATGTTTTTGATGATGTGATTGAAGAAATTGGGTGCTAGGGGCGGATGTATGCGAGCGAAAGAGTGATGGCAAGTGATTTGATAAAGAGAGAAGAGGTGTTGAATATCATGTGCAAGAAGTGTGGCAAACGGCTGAAATGGATGGGATTGCAGTTGAATTTCTCATTGACGGGAGTGACAGTGTTCTTTAGTGGCTTGTTAGGATTTTCATGTATATATGGAAAAAGATAACATGTTTGATGATTGGTGGAATAACTGTATAGTGACACTGTTTAAAGGCAAGTGGGACAAAACTGAAAGTGGTATGGCATGCACAGACCTCAGACTGGAAGAAACAATATAGCTTTCAGGAGCGGTAGAGGATGTAAGGATCAGATGTTTGTAGAATGTGTTTGGTAAATACTAAGAGAAACGGAAGGATTTGTGTGTGGCATTTTGAAATAGTAGAGAGAATATTGTATGATTAGTAGAGATGTTTTGTGGAAGTTGTTACAAATATATGGTGTGAGTGGAAAGCTACCACAAGTAGTAAAATGTTTATATCAAATGAGTAATGCGTGTGTGGTAGTAAGAAGAGAGGAGAGTGAGTGTGTCTAGGGGAAGGGGGGCCGGGGAAGGGGTGTGTGATACCGCCATGGCTGTTTAATCTTTTTATGGACAGGGTGGTATGGAGGGTGAATGCTAGGGCCATGTAGAGACGGGCAGGTTTGCATTCTACCAGCAAGTGGTTACATTGTGGGCGAGAAGTCACCTTTAGCGAGGCTGTATCATCTTTTGTAGACGGAAAGGAGCACAATGATCTTCAAGAACTTCTTGCTTCCAAAGGAATCACTCATTCCCGTGCGTCTGTGTAGAGAGCAGCCTCGGAGTCGCAGGAGCTTGTATTTCATCATGAAAAAAATGAAATGTATGTAGAATAAGGGTCCAAAACACCTTCAGCCAAGGACCTTGAGCCACGGCGGAACCAATAGACCTCCCCAGCCACCTATCTTGGTTCACAAGGTAGATTTACTGATACTTGGTGCCACACTGTGTCTTGGTTTACGTCTTCCTGCTATCTATGTTCCACTTTTCCAGAAGCGAAGCTTGGAAGCTTGGCACCGCCTTTTATTGAGCCCTTTGATTATATGAAGGTACAAATCCAATTATAAGAATGTTCTGAATCATTTCAGTTTTGTTTTTTGGTTTCATTTCTTCCCATTTCAGTTTTCTTTCTTTTATTTTTCCTATAAGAGAGAAGTGTTTCATATATTGAAATCAGGTCTTCGTATTTATTTTCTTTTAACTGATTTTTGGGGTTTGAAGATGATCATTGTAAAGTTTGTTTTAGAATTGACAAGTTAACTCGGAGAAACTGTAAAGAATTACAAGTATCTCTTCACGTACTCTCTGACCCTCTCTCTGTAAATTATAGAAGCCGTCACGAACTCTAGTCCCAACCCGACAATTCCGTTCATCATTTCACCGAGAGCACAGAGCTTTTGCCGCCCGGAGATGTCTTGGATTAGGGAACATATCTAAATCAGGTGGAGGTGGGTCGGTCGGTCCACACAGACGAGACACGAGAGATTCATGGCGGTTCATCAAGGTGGTTCACAGTTCTTACTGCTCGACATTCCCTGCCATCGGTATTCAACCCATCCTGCCTGGCCTATTTTTATGGTTTAGTGTTCTTGTTTGTTACAGTGACAGGCGTGGCGCTGGCAAAGCATGCCCCAATCATAGCCATGTGGGCTAAAAGGAATATGTGGTAGAGAAAATATAATATATGTACCATTTAGTTGTTTATGGACTAGACTGTTAGAGCTAGAAATTATAAAAGAAGAGAAAAAAACAAAAGAACGAAGAAGGATAGTTTCACAGCTCCGCTGTTCGAGAAAAGAAGGAATCATCATGACGGTTACACCTCGTGTGGCTGCTTTTATCTCAGCAACTATAGGAAGCAGCAGCCAGACGCGTTCATCAGGTCCAAGTCTCTGAAACGTGGAACACACAGACAGATTACGAGAACAGTGGCCAAAATGATATCTGTAGAATAAGGAGAGAGTATCAACATCATAGTGAACACAAAGGGATGGTTAGAGAGAGGTCGTGTATGGAGGATTAATGAGGCCAACGGCTTTTGATTCCACTGTGTAATATAAAGAGGCGGAGAGAGAACCCCCAGAAGTATTTAAGCAGTGCTCCATGATAAGGTGAATAAGACCCATGAAGATATATGGAGTTCCCAGAATAGAATGATGAATATGGTTTTGCTCAACACGTTTATTGTTGTTATAGGGAAATTGTGGTGTTTTCAAACTGACCAGAGGGAATATAGTGACATTTAGGAAGAGTTATTGGTAGAAATTGCGTTTAAGCACTTCTTAATTGAAAAACGTTACTGATTCCCTTTTCCGAGATAGTGCGAAGGGAGATGTGCTCGGTACAAGAAAGGGGGCGAAGATAGGGTGGGGGTGTAATTGAACTGAAGTATGTACAGCGGAATCATCAATGTGAGAGTGAGCAGGGTCAGTTGTTGAGATCATTTATGGAGAGAAGAAAAGGGGTAGGTGATAGGACAGTTCACAGAGGAACAGTGCTGTTGATAGTATAAGAGGATGAATTCTCTCTCCATCAACGACTATTACAGTGGTCAGACTAGACCGGAAGCTGTGCATTAGAGAACTGAGAGAAGCAGACAAGCCAACGGAAGAAAGTTGAGAGAGCAAAGACTTAAGCCACAGCCTGGTTACCAGGTGTGCTGAGATGGCCAGGTGTGTTGTGGTGGTCTGGTGTATTAAGGTTGCCAGATGTGTTTTAGTAGCCAGGTGTGTTGTGTTGGCTAGTTGTGTTGTAGTGCTCAGGTGTATTATGGTGGTCAAGCGTCTTGTGGTGGCCAAGTGTGGTGTGATGACAAGGTGTGTTGTCTTCAGGTATGTTGTGATGGTCAGGTGTCTTATGGTGGCTAAGTGTGGTGGGGTGGCCGAGTGTGGTGTGGTGGTCGGGTGTGCTGTGTTAACCTGGTTTCTTGTGGTGGCCAATTGTACTGTGTTAGCTATGTGTATTATGGTGGCCATGCGTGTTGTCACGGTGGTCAGGTTTGATCCGACGATCAAGTGTGATGTGGTAGCCAGACAGAGCTATTAAGGCCAGATGGTAGGAAGGAGGTACTTTCCATAGGTTCGACTTGGGGTAACATTCTTTTAGGACCTCGCAGCATAGTTTATACGTGAAACAGGAGACCTCCTGAAGGTATAAGACCATATTGCCACCATGGGGAATGGACATAACCAGAGATATAGCCTTTTAAATGACCATAATTCACGGGTGCCAAGCAGGTCTACGGGTATCACGTTTACAGGCTGATATCATCTCTTAAACGCAACTTACAAAAATCCGTCGCATGTAAAGTAAGGTTATCACTGCCAGAAGCTATTTACAGTGCATAACAAATATAAGTAGAGTATCTAGAATAACCTACACAGTACTAGAATGACCACACCGTACCGAGAACAACTGGCAATAAACCTATAACATTCGGCGCCGTACCTAAAACAATTAGTGCCTAAAACAGTCTGTCGACACAGTATCTAGAACAGCCAGTATCGTTCCCAGAACAACGGACACAGTACTTAGGACAACCGTCACTGTGCAGAAAACAACTGGCATCGTACCGTGAATAATCAACGTACTACTTAGAACAACCGGAACCATGCCTAGGACAACTACCATCGTCCCTAAAAAACCGGCACCGTACCCAGAGCAACCGGCACAGTTTCTCACAATGTCCACTCTGCCTCCGAAGCCCGATTTATACCCAGAGCAGCTGGTTTCGTACCAAGAACTGCCGGCAATGTGCCGAGAACAGACAGCACTTTACTCGAAACGGCCGGTTCTGTTCTCGTATTTCAAACGCTCTACCTAGACAGTTCAGCCCCTGCATGTCAAGCGCTGCCGATCAGGCCGAGAAAAGCGAACAAAACCAGAATTTGCAGCCATTTAGGGAGGAATTGCGTCTGTATTCTTTCTTTCTTTTTTTGGCCTGAAAACCAGCTCTACACGATTTGTCACGTCACTGTAAAATAAAGAATTCCCTTCCAACTTTTCTTAAACGAAAATCGGAAAAACGCTCAACACTGTCGAATCTAACTAAGTTACTGCTTCCATACTGCAATGCATGCTCGTTAGGAGAGAGGAAATACGTTCACTGTAATAAAGAGAGTGAGACTTAAGTGAGGAAGGCCGGGAAAGTGACTTGATGCCTATAAAGTGGTATCATAATTATTAGAATTGGTAGCTGAAGGTAGATCATTTATGGGGTAAAAAAAGAGATTAGGCAATAGGACAGAAGCCTAACACAAAATTTTGACAGGATGAAAAGGGGATATCGCTCCATCAGTGGTTACTGTAAGTTAATGAGCAGAGAGAAGCAGAAGAGCCGAAGGAGAGATGTTTAGAAAGAATAGACTTAGGCAACAACCTCTATATCGTTGCGTCAGTGATCATATCACCTATTCACTATAGGGGTCATGTGTGACCCGGCCGGTAGGGTCACATCCGACTTCACTGGCAGGTGCTTGCCTGTGTCAGTAATTAACATGTTCCTGGTAGACAATCGAATGAGTAGGGAGCAGAAGACGCACGTCAAAGGTGCTCTTTCATACGGGGCAAACATATCCTCTGGTGTACATGCAGGCTTCGTCCTGTGGCCGCTGGTCTTCTTGGTGTATGTCAGCGACTTGACGGTGAGAGTTCTTACTGTTATTGTGGTGGGTAGGTGTATTGTGATGACTATGTGTTTTAGCTATTACAGCTCTGTGTGTGTGTGTGTGTGTGTGTGTGTCTGGAAGGGTTATTACCAGCTGTAATGTTGTTGGCTGATATGTTGTATCACATTTGTTATCATTTGCTGAGTGTGACGAAAGTCATTCAGAAAGTTCCTTGAACGAGAGTGATAGCTGTGTTTATTGACAGTTGTGCTCGTTTATACTAAGGAGAGACAGAAATCTGTTGCTCTTCGGTGGTCTAGAATTTCCCTAAGCTTACCGAAGTTAAGAGTCCAAAGCTCTTACTCAGCCAGCCAATCTAAATTCGCCGAAGTTGTTAATCTTTCAGAAGCTCCCTCCTGCAGGCAATTCATCATCTCCACGCGCGAGCGAAGTCGTCTCTGGTAATCCAAGGTGCTCACGGCCGATTTAAGGTTCCCGCGTCCAAGCTAATGTCTTTACAGTCCAAATTATAGGTCCTATGAGAGTCCAAGATTCCTAATATTTTCAAGTTCAGTATAAAATTATCATACGAAATCTAAGCTACTCACTCTGCTAATCTTTGTTTCCTATACAAACTTCTAAGCCAATCATTGTAAGGTTCTTGTGACTAATCCATGGCTCCCATGTCCAATCCCATTCTAAAAGCCATAGACACGTCGTCAGGCTCTCGCATCTGGTTTGTTATTGACACGCCCAGTCCCCTGTTCCACGGAAGGGTCGAAAGCCGACCATCCGCTCAAAGAATCTGAAGGTTCGTTCCTCTCACTCCTGATGCAAGTTTGGTACCCGTGAACGCAGGTCCCCTCGTCTGGTACGAATCCATCATGACCCTTTAATCTTCAGTCTGTCCACGGTTGGAATTTTTCCCCTTACTTTCATTTTCCTCTCTTTCCTTCGTCATCCCCTTTCCCTCATGGTACTGCCTCGTTTTTATCGCTTTTTTCTTTCATTCATTACTCACGGCTTTTTGCACCGTGGTGTTCCTTACGTTCGCTTACTGATTATCTCCTTTACACTTTGCCTCATCTTTACCCTGTATACTATTCTAGGTTTACCTTCAGAATTTTTTTTCCTAAGTTTGATATTCTGTTTTGGTGTTGCCCCATGTACTTTGGGATGCTGCTCTTTATTTAGTTCATTATTATGGACTTCCATGGTGTAGTGGAAGCGCATTCACAGGCTGCCCAGGGTCGAGCGCATGAGTTCAAATCTTGGTTGCAGCAGTCGTTCCATAGTCAACCAAGCTGTTCATCCATCCCTAGGAGTTGGTCGATTTAATTTCCAGGTACTTGGCTCAGGGTGTCTGTATGTGTGTGTGTGTGTGTGTGTGTTAATGAGATGGTGTTGATTAGAGCCTCAGTTGCCCGTGCCGTCTTAGCTAACAGGAGAGAAAAAATGGCGCTTTAGTTGGTGACAGTAAGGAAATTGGTCTCTTACTGAGTAAGGATATCCATGTAATGCTTACCCTCGAAAACTCCTCAAGTTTACACGAGCATAAAACTTACTTCCAGGAAGGGGAAATGAGAATCTGGACGTACGTCGTGTTCATTGCTGTGAAAACAAAGTCCAAGTAACGTACTGTTTCTGATGATATGTCTCACAGGTCATCAACAGAAGTAAAATGGCAATTAGCAATTTCTGTGTTCAGAACACCATAGAAATGCCAGATGATTAAAAGCTCGTTAACGTAATGCCAATTTTCAAATAAGGAGGAAGAAAATGTAATTCAATATGTGTATCGTCGTATCACTTTCAATTGTTCATAGGAGAATGATCAGAAACACTATCAGAGAGAGAATCGCTAGATTTTTAGATCGTAATCTACTAGCTGATTATCAACACGGTTTTCCAAAAAAATGAATGCGTTTAAAAAATCGAATAGGAATCTAAAGTCATACATATGATAAGTGTAATCCTGCAATATTCTCAGATGTTATGTATCAAGATTTCCAAAAGACTTTCTGACAACGTGCGACTTAAAAGATCGCTAAGAAAAATTAAAGTTTTGTATAGGAAATCGAACTTGGGCGTGGACAGAGGACTAGCGTACAGACGGGACGCAACGCATGATGTAGAATGGGGAAGATGAAGTGGCAAGCAAGGTGCCTCAAGGCACACTACTAAGACCCATACTTCTCATTACGTCTACCAGTGATCTTGAGACTGGACTCACTTCTAGAATCTCAAATTTTGCCGATGACTGGAAATTTGGAAATATAGCCCAGCTAAAGGAAGATACCTTTGAGACTCAAAATGACTCATAATGGACTTCATTGGCTATTCAATATCAATCAAGACAGTAAAATGCTCGATAAACCATTATTAGAAATAAAAGAAGAAAGAACTTTGGAATATTATCGGTAAAGACCTAGAATATGAAAAGCAATGCCTAGCTGCATATGATGAAGCTACCAGACTGCTATTTTTCACAGCTAGAAATAGTAACTTTGAAGCAAAAGATGCGATATCCACTTTACAATACGCTGTTTAGTTCTGGTCACCAAACTTTATTAAAGATGAGCAACAGAATTAATTCTGACGCTTAGAAAAAAAGACACAAGTAAAGATTCAGAGATCTAAATGTTATCTTTAGAAAGCGCAGACTCCTAAGACAAGTAATAAATGTTCTTAAACTACTAAGTTAATATGACAACGCCAACATACAAAAATTTCTTTGCATTAGAAAGAGATTGTACACGACCAGAGAGAACGATATGAATTTAAATGGAGGGAGAGAGATTTAAAAGTGACATGTGCAAAAGATTCTCATCAATGGAGTTGTTAGATCCCTAGAATAAATTACAAACTGCTGCTGTCAATGCAATGACCGTCAACATCTTCAGATTAAGTTCAGACAAAGACCTGCATGATAGATGTTCAGTCAATAGGTCTGTTTCAAGATATTAAACAAACATTTGAGTTCATGGCTTTAAGATTCCATCATGGTAGCGTACTCTCTCCATGGCACATGGTGTCAACTTTCATGTTCTCCCCACTGGCTGTTGAGACAGAGATAGACAGAAACAGATGGATAGGAAGATTTTTCTTACTTGCTGCTGAGACAGAGGAAACGATGAATGGGGAGGTTTCCTAACCTGCCTATACTACATATACGATCTTGGTCTCTGGTCACTTCTACTCTGCTTCAACATATAACCTTGTCATGTACCGTCAGATCTCCTTTTATGAGTCCTTCCAGTGCACTCCTCCTCCCGTAATACGCTGCCGTATGGAGCTTCCTTGTCCTTTGTCGTATATTTTGGTTTCCTGTTGGCCCTTCCCATGCTAAGTATTACCACACAAGTATTAAGGCTTTTTTTTCTTATTAATCTAATTCCTTTATTCTTCCTTTTCCAGGCGTAGCTGCTACTGCTGCCGCTGCTCACCCTTCATTTCAAGCGATGCTGTATTGCTTCCCCTTCTCCTGCTCGCCATTTTCAGCCAGCTGAATGTGTTAACTCCTTTCCCCTCTCCCCTTTATCTCTGACTCTCTATTCTTGCATTTTGCCCTTTCCTTTTTCTTCGAACCTTGCTAACTTTTCTGATATAACTTTTGAATCCCTGCAAGACTCTCCCTTCATTTCAATTTATCTCTTAATTATGTCCTTATGCGTTCTTCATTCTTGCAGTTCCACCTTGCACTTATGCTTCCTTGTCTCTTACCACCTCTTGTTTCTTGCTGTTCTTGCTACAATTTTTGTCAAATGTCCTTGTCAAGAGGACAACATTCAGCTTGGCTTTGTCTTGTACTGAAAGCGGCAAGTACTTTGATGTTATAATTATTATTAGTATATCATGAGAACCAGGTAGGAGAATTTTGATCTGTTTTTCTTACAATGGATTTTTGCGGTAAACACACTCATTTACTGTTTCTGTTCGTATCGTAAAAGTTGGGGCAAGTTAAACTAGGCGTGAACTGTGGAAGTTGTGATGTGTGGAGAGAGAGAGAGGGTGAACACATTTTCAGTCGCGGAGGCAACACAGAGGTTGTCCTCACTGGTTCAAAGAAGTTTCTCTGGATGATGTATCTGCTCTGTTAGTTTTCTTTGCCTGATGCAACGTCCTCTCGAAACTGGGATGCACTCATTACACGGTATTTTCAAAATTTATGGGAGCTTTAGAACTGTTGTCTTTTAGATGCTAGGAATGACCTCCACCAAAGATGGCTTGCCTTTATTGTTTTTCATTATGCTTTGTTGGAGCGATATCGTGTATACATCATATCTGTGCGCACACACACACACACACACACATTCGTATGCTTCCAATGCTTCCTGTTCCTTCTATCCATTTTCCTCTCCCCTTAAGTAGTGCACGAATTCGCCCCATGAGAAGCTGTAACTCCCAACAGACAAGTTCTAAGCCAACAACAATGAAAGATAATGACCCGTCTGACACACTTGCTTTACATTACATAAGTCTTGTATACCTCAAGCACTGTAATGTAAAGCTTACAGTTCCCTGGTAAGGCGTCGCACACCGTTCGTACCATACACTGTCCACTGCTTAGGTGACCCGTGTTATGATATACCATGGAATCATTATCGAGGGAAGTAACTTGGTCGAGGAGACAGGAGCATATACCTCGGGCTTAAAGCAGACAGGGGCGGAAAATGTTCATTAATGAACTGAATTCATATAATTT
>JAUUDW010029504.1:0-17158 GCA_032361385.1 Panulirus guttatus | reverse complement strand
ACGCCCCCCCCCTCCTCCCCCATCCCCTTGAAAGTCACATTTCCTAACTCAGGGGTAAGGGTCCCGTCCCCTGAAGATAATGTCTCCCCCATTCCCCCCTGAGACCAGTGTCCATCTCCCCAGCCCCTCTGGGATGCGCCAAGACTCTAGACATTTCCATCGGATTGTGTTCATGTTATCATGAACAATGGCCGGCCGCTCCTATCTTCATAAAAAGAGGTCTCTCCATTCTCTATGGAGACCTGTGAAGACCTGGAGGCTGGAGGTGTGGTATGGGTCCTTCGGGAGGCCGATAGACGCCAGCGGCACTAGGAAGAACGGGAGGGAGACGAGAATGATTTCTGTATTGGTAACACCATCATTAACAACAATACTACTACTGCTACTGCTGCTACTACTTCTAATACTACTACTTCTTCAAGTACTACTACTACTACTATTACTACTACTACTACTACTAATGATGATAATAAATGTATTGTTTTCATTCTTGTTCACCGTCCTCCGCATCCATTCCATTCCTGTCCTGTGCTTTTGCAGTTCTTCTCAATATCGGTAATTTATGAGTTGATGACTTCATAATTGACTTAGATAAATATCTTGTATATTTAGTAGCAACATACATGGGTAAGGTTACGATATTTCCTTACAAATTGGCAAATAACACGTGACGCAGTATCAAAGAAGAATATGGGTCTCATTTTCGATCACTCGTCAACTGACAAACAACTAGAAATTTGGAGGCACAACATAGATCCATCAAGATGCCAGATGCACTCTACCCTACCCGTTACCACTGGACTGTGCCCTAACGTCCGTATCATCCTCCACACTCCTCTGACCACACTAATCCCTACTGCCACAGCTGAGAGTTCATTCACCACATTTCACCTGCTGCCGACAAATCTGCCCAGCCAAATGACCGATCAAGGATTGATCAGCCTATTCTATCTTCCAAGATACTGACGAACACCCCAAACGCTGTCATTAAGAAATGCCACCACAGGACATTGTCGTCTTCCTCTTGTCCCTTACTAGATTATGATTCTTTGTACCGAATTGTATCACTTAAAAGTGCACATTACTTATATCAGATGTATGGTGCACCAAATGACTGTATGTGTTGATACCATCGACCAGTCTCGTACGTATAACTTTTAAAAGTCTGGCTACACTCTGGTCTATTCTGCCAGTTACTGCTGCTTCCCTCTCTTCAACAGATACTGCTTTTGCAGTAATCACGTCTGCCTTACTCCATCAAAGCTTCGTCCTGTTGTTTAGACTCTCTAATGCCTTACTAATCTCCCTCATATTTACTCTGGTACAGATCACAAAACGTAAAAGAAAAGTACTTACCTAATTCTTTAGCAGGAAGTCCTTGTTAAAGTCTCTTTGGCAGGTGGGGCAAATGAAGCTTAGTGCGGGCGCCACATCTGGTAATGTGCTGACCTGGGGAAACAACAGAGAAACGCTTAAACTTGACCGAGGTCAAGGAGCAACTGACCGAGTTGCTAACGGTAACCCAGTATCTGACGGATATGCTGGGTGCTGCTTGGCCCAGCCGAAGAAGGATGCGTACAAGTGGTCAGCTGTCGGGAACAAGAGCCAAACTGATGTCTTCAAGAGAGAGAGAGAGAGAGAGAGAGAGAGAGAGAGAGAGAGAGAGAGAGAGAGAGAGAGAGAGGAGTACTTTGGACGACACTTTGTCACGAGGTAGGTTAGCACATAATAGTGCTGAAGGGTTATCACCTTCCACAGATACTCAGTGATCGTTTGCAAATCACGAACATCTGCCAAATCCACGTCTAATTCTTTCCTGCCACAACCAGACTGTGGAACTTTTTACCTCCATATGTTTACCCCGATTACTTCTATCAGTCACCTTACAAGGGGCAGGTCTACTATCCCTAAGAATGGCTGAGGTGTGACCACCTGTGCTCCTGAACGGTACCTCTTTGTACAATTATAGTGAGAAAGTCACTAATGGTCGAATACATACTTGGTGGATGCATTCACTGTTATTGATAAGACTTTCATTTATATAATTTTTAGTTAATTTCTTTCTACTTTTTTTGGAGGAGAGAGAAAGTAAGTATTTTCGCAAAAAAGATATGAGGGTTGAAAGACAGAAATTTAAAAGGGTGAGTTGATAAGGTGGACTGATTTAGCCGAACTGTTAGGGAGGGTGAAACAAGAGCTCCCCAGGTGTGTGAGCAGCACTCCATACAGGTAGGGATTACCCTCTGTCCTGCTGGAGTGGCTGCTCCCAAGAGAAATATACGTGAAACTTGAACAAATATCAGTTTCAGTGATGTGAAGTTCCCTTACAAATTACGGAAGTGCAGTAATAGTAAAAATATTACATCTTATGTTAATTCATGTGAACCTGAGCAATATATTGGTGGGCAATAGAATGAGATATATTGCCAAACATTGAAAACTGTGAAGTGACGAAATATCGTTGTTAGGAAACTGTAATAAGTATTGTTGTAATATACAGTTGTCTTGGGAAGCTAACTGATCACACTGTCATATGGTCAAGAGATGATGCAAAATGAATATTAGTCAGAGTTGATTTGAAAATGTGTTTTAGAATATGACAGAAAACCTATCTGCCTCATTTAAGAAGCATACACAGATTAGGCTGATAGAGTTAAGAACCTTATGTAGTGTGTGATCTTATTTCACATACGTGTTACAGATTCACAGATACCCAGAACACGCCGCTACTCACGGAACTTACAGCAAGAACACATCTTTGTTCATGAGCTTACAGCAAGAACACGAATTCTTACACCAGAAAATTTGCTTCATACACACTGTGCAGATTTTTACAGAAGGTTTACTGAGAATCTTTTTGTCTTGTTCTTTGATGTGCATGTGAGGGGGAGGATCTGGAAGTCCGGTAGGAGCTTTCTACAAACACTAGACCCACTGTGGGACGTATCTTCAAAATCCTTTCATGTCCTAGGGAATTGTAATCTTTCTAATATTTTACTTCTTTTAGAGGCCCAGATGTCTAATGATGTTTCCAATATTCTTCCCACGTATCTGAGTATATTTTCTGTCTACGGTTCCGTTTCAGAGGAGGAGTCTGGCCTTATTCCAACTCGAACACTCTTGCTCCATGCCTCGTGGACTTGAATCTCCAGAATTTGGAGCCACCTCGCTCAGGATTTGCCCCGCAACCACTTAAACCTCTTTTCCGTTTCACCTATTGCTGCTATCTCTTCAAACTTAAGACATTCTTCTACCATCTAAGTTCCTGCAACGAAACCCATGATACTCATCTTAGAGCTGAGGTCCTCTACTTGGGAGCCATCAACATACATTTCAGGAGTGGTTGAGGCCTTCATGACTCCATTTTTGATAACGTGAGAATAAGCACAATGATTGTACTCATGATCCAAACAATCAGGTCCACTTTGGAGCAGTTTTTCACATCTAACCCTTCATCTTATACCTACACATTTTAATTTTGGATCAAATTCTTTTAAGTCTTTTCCCCATCGCACCTCTTCCACAAGATGCTCACTCTAAACTCCAACCATGGCGCTCGAGGTACCATTGATTGGACCAGCTTTACAAAAAATTCCATTTTGATCATCCCGGGAAAATTGCTGCCTCTTCTTTGACGACGATTGTATGCGTATTGAGCGTTCAGCAGACGTTACTCTCCCACTTCTTCTACCTGTCGGTGTTAAACCATTCCTGTTCTATGGCCATACGTGAGAGGGACCAGGCATATCGAACCAGCAGCAATTCTCATCCTCCGACTCACGTTCAGCTTTCATTTGCGCCCAAAATCACTGTCAGATATCAGTTATGAGGCGAAACAATCCTTTATCCAATGGAAGAGTGACAACGTCTCTTCTCCCACTGGTATATCTTACTTATATTTAACCAGAATTATCTCTGACTTTTTTAAGTACTATTACCGTTTCCATATAAGTATCGACAATGATGGAGGTGTTTCTCCAACCCCGCAGTATAAACCTACTCTTTTTCTTTCTGTTTTCTCCTTTAATTCCATCTTCGACGACTTTAACATTGCCTTACCGCCCTGATGCACCTCTCACTATCCCTCTGCCTTTGCTTGAAATGTCCTTTTGTGCAGTCGAGAGAGCACTTCTCTCTCTCGGGACACAGACAAAGGCTATGGACCATATGGCTTCCCTTCACCTGTTTAGGAGCACTGTCTCTCGAAACTTATATTCCCCTTTGCTCTTTGCTTTATTTCCGTCATTTTTTTTTCTTTTTTTTTTTTTTTGAGGAGTACACAGACATTGCCTCCTTAAAGCATAATGTCTGTTGAACCCAGTTTAACCATCGTACTACTGCGTTAACTTTTCTTTCTAGTCTTTGAATCTCTTCTCAATGTTCATTTCCATAGGCGGCCTGAACCTCGGTCTCCGCTGATCACCAGTCTCTCGCACGACGAGGTCCACCAGTGATGTGATTTCCTATGTTACTAATGCCTGGTCATCCTGTGTGAGATACTTGTAGGAGTCCTATGTTGTAGACCATGGCCTTAACTAGGGACATGTCTTAGCCAGCGTTACAGGTGGGTTTTGGCCAGCACTACGGGCAAGTCTTGGCCGGCGCTGCAGTCAGGTCTTGGCCAGCGCTACTTGCAGCTAGCTCTTGGCCAGCACTACGGGCCAAGACTCACCCCGGGCAGCAGGGTCTCCCGTCTCCTACGCTGCCATCCTCCATTATAATTTTTTGCTGGTGCTGTTCCCGCAGCCCGACACGCTCGCCCACGTTTATTACATTCCACACGTCACTGAATTTGCATGAAGATGTGAGACCCACATATTTTTACACAGTCTTTTAATTATATATTGAAACAAGGCGGCATATTTGGCCAACCCCCCCTGTAAGGCTTACCAGTCCCGAGCGGCGAGCCAGCCCCGTCCAGCCCTTGCCAGACCTCTGTGGCTGGCCAACTCTAGCCAGATGTGTGCGGTTGGCCAGCCTCGGCCAGATCCTTAAGGCTGGCCAGCCCATGACCTTTGTCATGTACGGCAGTTCAGCTCAGGGCTCCCCTACCTCCAGCGAGGTTACGATACTCTACCAAGACACTTGACACAGCTCGTCACCCTTGTCTTACCTGTGCGCTTGAGTTACGTAGAGTTTTATATGTAAATACATAGACCACACAGACCCATGGCCCAAGAGAGGTGGTCTGGCCTTAACACTACTGAAAAAGATGCATTTTCCTTGAAAGCAGTTAAATAAAAGGACTGCAAAGTAAAGACTCTCTCCCGACCCGCAACAGTAAATTATACAGTTCGAAGGAGAGGTGTTAGAAATTACGAGTAAGATAATACATCTAGACCAAAGATGGTAAGGGAAGAGATGTTATATATCCATTATGACTTCCAAGCGGTTGGGAATGGTATGAAGCCCAAGGAAGGAAAGATGGAAGGACACGGGGACAGAGACCAGTCATAGGTTCCAAATTCTGGGAAATGAAGTGGAGCAGGACTTTAGCCTCTCCCTGATTGCCGACTCTTTAGTCAGACACTTAAACAGATTCTCTGTTGCTGGAAACTAATTCAGAAAGATTGGGTGTTACCCAGGGATAGAGTTGGAAGATTCAGCTTATAAGGTAGAGGCTGTAGTTAGGGATACTTAAAAAGATGCTCTTGCTGTTGTCCAGGCTGGAACGATTAACATGTTTGGAGGTATACGTAGGCCAGAGATCATAGGAAGGCATGGCTCACTCATCAGGAAACTTAAGGAAAGCTGTAGGGAGGTACTGGTGGTAGGACTACTTCATAAGTAGCTTATAGGATCTGCATTATAAGTAAAATGTTACGTAACTGTAGTAGAGTTGAAGGTACTTGCCAGGTGCTTTCGCTGAAATGGCTCGCATTTGAATGGGACTGATATTTCATGCTTCATCAAGACTGTAGAGGAACAGACAAAACAGGTATTTGCCAAGGATCAGGTCATATTGATTTAGCAGTTCAGCTGTTAGATAGGTCAGGTAATGGTCACTTGAAGTGCCAACGGGGTCAGGTCAGATTCAGGCAATCAACCTTGGATGACCTAACCAATGGGATGGACCTAAAAATCTTGTAACATTATGCACTTGCCTTTCAGAGCGAAACAAATATTTTCACACCAACGTAAGAATTCTTAATCTAAAGTATGACGAACGAACATTATGTACTGAATCAGACCAGTAAACGCTAGTGGGGAGGCCAGTGCACACTAGTGGGGAGGCTATGGCACACTAGTGGGGAGACCAGTGAATCTGGGCTGAGGAAAAGGTAATACATGACAAACGGCACAGTGCCTGGCTCTCTTCACCACCATCATTAACCTTCAAGATATCCCGACAGTAGTATTTATCGGTACTCAAATTCATTCACCACCTGTACACCTGGTCCATCAGTATGTTTACGTCAGCTTGCAGCTTTAGACGTTCAATTTCTGTTGTACTTTTACCTCCCTGCTCAGTATCGTCTGCGATGTATGACAGTAGAGGTGGAGTGATGTACAATAGTAGCGTGATGTATGTAGGTAGAGGTTGTGCGATGTACAATGGCATAGGTCGGATGATGCATGACATTTAAATAAAGGGTAGCGTTCGACAGCAATGGTAGAATGATGTACGACAGTTAGGGGGAAGGGCAATGTATTGCAGCAGAGGTAGTTTGATATACACACGGTAGGTAAAATTTCGTGTATGGTGTCTATATACCTGTGGGTCATGCGGTATAGACACTGACCTCCCGCTGTATAATCTTGCTCTCCTCTTAGTGCAAACCTTTGAGTTATACTGTGTAACCTCGCTCGCAGCGAGTCATGGGTGAGAGGGGATGTCCAGACACAGTGATGTCAGCAGTCCGAGATGGTCCGGGGAATGTCCTTGTGAGGTACAGCCACACTGCCTTCTTGAGGATATAAAGACAAAGATCGAGGACTTGGGTCATTTAGTGTCTAGTGCGGTAATGACCTCGTCTTGATGGACCACGACACTTGCCACGGTGCCACGTTCGCCTTAATACCTTCCCATGATCTCTCAGCGCGAATGGGAGGGCGCCACATCCCCATCTCCCCATCAACGGGTAACTATCATCCCTCGCATCTATCCAGTAAGGGAGGGGGTCTCCCCCCAATCTGTTCTTCACAAGAGTCTCTGAACTCTGGCGCTACACAGTAATGTGCGGATAATGAGGGGCCAGAAAGAGGTACCTGAGGGCCAAGATCTTCCTTTATGGCGGAGGAAATGCCTTGCTCTTCATTAAGGCGCACAGCCACACAAAAAAACAATCGTCGCCCCGGAGGTAAAACTCGAGCATTAACGCTGATGTAGGCGAGGGCGGCGCACAATTAACCATTGGAATGATGCTGTAGCGGATAGGGTTAAGGTAAGGTAGTATGATTTTGCTACGGACGAGGAGACAATGTGCAGCATTATCATGGCGGACGCAGAGAACCGTGATTATGTTGCGACAGTACGCCTGACGGCCTTCATTGCACTAGTGCGAAAGTTTGGGTGACACAATGAACTTAAAGAATTGTGAGGGAGGAAGGGGAACAAAATGGACCCTTATTAATCTGTCCCCTCCGTCTGGCGCTGAGGCAGATTGTTACCCGGGTGTGTCACGCTTGTCCCCTCCCTTCCGCGCCCCACCCTCAGCGTAGCGACCTTGAATGAGAAAATAAGTCCTTTCACCTTTCCCCTATTTTCCCTCGAATTCCCGTGGAGGAATGGAGGGAGTGTGACTTGCCGACAGAGAAGGCTGGCGCTCTCCATTCGTCTGGTGGAGGTCATTACATAATGTGTATATGGCACACTACCACCCGTGGGTTTGGGCGTTGGTTTATAAGCTGATGAGGCGGTGTTTTGTTTCTGTAACTCCCAGGGAGTTTTGTGCTGGGGACTGCTGCTGACTGGACTATCTTCACCGCTGCATGCCATATGACTCGTACCTTATCTGTTTCATAAGTTCTCTCACTTTCCAGATCTGTATTCAGGAGTGCAGTAGACTGAATATTCTAGCATTTATTAAAAGTAGTAGCAGATTCTTCATTTTGTTGATAGTGCCAGGGACATGGTTCGATGCTGCTTATGTGGTGACAACCAGAGGCATAATGACTCCAGGTTAATGATAGGATGATATGGATTTTAGGAAGAGTCTTCCCATCTCCAAGGATTATGTCTGAGGTAGGTGTTCCCGGACTCAACCAGCTTATGGTTACGCTACGAGTGAAAAGTCATCTTCGATCAGGTTGCATCATGGAGGTACAGTCTCCCTGAAGCACTTGCAACGCTAAAAGAGGCCATTATTTCTCTGCTACCGATTGTGAGGCAGCCTGAAAAGTATAGGAATCCCTGGAGGTCAGGACCTGGAGGTTATACGACAATGAAAATGCAGAGGCTGTCATTGATGAGAGAGCTGCGGTTGGAGAAATTTTTCGTACTGTATTACACGTAGACTTTCAAAGTTTAGCTCACTCAAGTTAATGCAGGTCTTTAGGAGGTGAAGCTCTACATAGATGATATGTGCATAACTGATGATGCATCATATTACAAAACCTCTGGTGACTGTGTTCCTGGCCGTCCGTACTCTAATGTGACTCCTCCGTATGACACTGACTGAGCGTAGTATCTTAGTGCACTGTGTGCGTTTTCTGCCTCAGGTACTCCCTCTCTTCTTCCAGTGTGTACCAGCACCTGTCGTAGGCCTCGTCGTGCCTCAGCGCCAGTTGTAGCCCCAGTGTAGACCCATAAAAGCTTGGATGTCCCTCACACTGCTGTTTACAACTGCCCTGAAAGCGTCACGTCAAGACCGACGCCAGTTGTCCTACACAACTACTGACCACTAGGTGGCGCTCCTGCCCTGTCATTGTAAGGATCGCTGGGCCAGTTTGCGTTCTGGTCCGATGACTCGTGCTTCGTCACCGGACGATTGTTGGTAGCTTGGGTGGGGCGGCTGTTACGTCCGTGGTGACCTGAGCGCACTCAAGCCTACGAGGGATTTCCTCCAAAAGAAATATTTCATAAGTGATTGATTAATTGAAGAGGGCGCTATAATCCAGATGAATGATTCTACCAATTATTTCCAAGACCGATAAGAATCTTTGTAAATTGAATCAATTCATCATCATTGCCTATGTGATATTTTTTGTTTACTGATTATATTGCTGAGTGCTTGTGCATGTGGTAGATCATGAATAACACAGACGACAGAGTGACTGAGTCTAAGTATAGAAGTTGGTTCCTTCAAATTTTCCCTTGTCAATTGCTGTCTTTACAGTGAGGAAATAGACCCAAATAACTGGGCATTATGGGTCATATCTCGGTCCAGTTGATAACATGGCATCATCACAGACACTAAACCAAGCCCCCATCCCCCACATCCCACCCCAGTCACCCACCAATCAATGTTAACACACCCAAGTTTACGGATGTCGGAAATAATACAGTGATTCCCACAAATAGAGTCTTTGGTTGACGTTAGGTATCGCCTCACTTGCCTCTAGAGGGCCAGTCACTAAATTTGTTTGACCAGAGAAGACGTCAAGGGCGTCATAGAGCTTTCAAACTTGAAGGTATCTCAGGAGCACTTCATGACTGTACTACGTGGTGAAAATACCACTGCAGTACGATTAGCCCCTAGGTTAAGCATGTTGTTGCCTGATTTAGCAATGTGGTCAAACACTTTCCTTACGCCTCGCGTGACTGAAGTCATGCAAATAAAACCTGTCATTTAAGGATGTTTCCGAACGAATCTCAGGTAGCGCAGCTCCCAGTATGCCTTGAGGATGTACAGAATCATATGATGCTCATAAGACTGACCCCCATGACACACGAGTATTGGTGTATATACGGGAAGTGCATAACTTAGGACCGACAATCGTCGGCCTAAGTTAGTCTGATAATTCACTTCTCTCGAAGGTAGCAACTCCATGAGTGGTCCGCCAGCCTCGTGAGTGTCTGCCTCATTAGGAAGGAATCAAGAGGAGTGACGGCAGAGGCCACTAAGGTAATGTATAAGTCCAGAAAGATGTAGAAAACCAAAGCATTTGGTTGATGTGGTATGTTACAAATGCCAACGAAATTGGAGTACTGTTGCTGAGTGAAGGAATCCTCCAGATTGCCCCATTCTTAATCGGACGCGAAACACCAGTAGAGAGTCGCGTGTGTACGGGTCGTGATTACTAATCAATCGGCACATCACTGTCTCAATTATTCAGAGGAGGACTCAACCCGTGTCGGAGATCTTCATCTACAACCAAACACTGTTGTGTCCAACTGAAAAATCACTTTGATGCCATGAACCGCAGTGCTGGTCCTCCCGTGGTTACTGGAGACACTTCCAGGTGAGGAATCTATCTATCACTTGTGGCTGCCATGGGACAAACCATTCGTCATGGAAATGGACCGTCTCACTCATTGGGTAACTTGAATACAATGACAGCTTCCATTTTCCAGGACACATTGTCTGGAAAATAGTATTAAGGCAGACATTCTTGACTGTTCAGGAATTAGAATAGACATGGACCGTGAACCGAGCGGGACAAGAGTGACTGATATAGAAGGAACGCCTTTGAAAGTTAGGGGAAGTTTTCAACTGACTCTGGGTTTTGGTAAGGAAGAATTGACTGATTATATGTTAACAGTCTTAGACTTGGTCCTCCATGGACTTCTACCGTTTGTATATAACGTTATGAAAGTTTCTGTTTGGTTTAATGCCGAGAAAACTGCGTGTTGTGCTGGATGATATTGCTCTAACTTTAACTACGATTGTAATGGAAGGCAAGACCTATGAAGTGGTGTGTAATGTAAATAGATAGGGACGATGATGACTCTCAGGAGAGCATGAATACAGAATTACTAACCAGCATACTGATGTACGTCAAGGCGTCTCTAAGCAGACAGATTACGTTAGAATCAGGCATCTACTTGTAGCCATGTTGAGCCATGACATCTGTCAGGACTTCGGGACAATGAGAGGCCATTTGTGGGGAGACGCTGTCTCTCATGAGTTACGAGTATTGCAGACGGTGTGATTTTGATCCCTGTGTGCTTTTCATTCTATATCATTCCTCTGCTGAAATTGAGATATTGTAGATTTAATTGACATACAAACTGCTCATTTTCCTGGGTCTCTGGTTATGCTGATGAGCTCCTACTGTCAGCACCCACTCGACTTTCGATCTTTCGTCCTATATATTCATCACCATTGTACTATTCCTAATTTCATGTGTTGGGTCAGGTACACACATACAGCGTCTGAGCTCACTCACACACGGCCATGACTTGTGCATTTTCACCGTGCAATCTTGTCCTACACTATGACCTCCAGTCTCTTTCAAAACCTTGCGTCGCGTTCACTCTCAGCAGAGAAATCTAACACACTTTAACAAAAACGACCCACCATTCTACCCACCTCGTCCTCTGACTTACCTGTATACCGCAACTGTAGCAACTTCCAATTTGTTTTTCTATGGTTAAGAATTACACCACAATTAACCCCCTCCCTCCCACCTCCGAACTTCGCTCTCATCTTGTGCATCGACCAACTCCAACAAAAACACTTAAATAGGAAATTACATAACCTTGGTGACATCACACAACTCTGACACACTCCCATCTGCATTTTAGACCACACACGCACATCTCCACTTACTCTCACACACACACACGTCATCAATTCCACTATCGCATCGCTTAAGACCATTTAACAAACCTCAGTAGAAACCTTATAGAGTCAGAGCTTCCAACAATGTTATCATTTTCTCTGTATCACATTCCTTCTCGGGATAGTTAGATGATACGCACACCTTCTTTCGCACTTTCATTACTTCTCGTCTGAGCGCAAAGTCCGAAACCTTTAATAATGGTGGGCTCCCAGGAGTCCCTCAGGAATGAGTGGATCATCAGGAGGTGGCATGACAGGAGGTGGCATGACACCCGTATGGTCGTTATTCCTCTCTCACTCTGTTATACGTCATTCGTACTCAACTAGTTTACTGACGTCGTGTCTAGGGAAATTAAAACTAATTCCCCAGCTTTTTTTTTTTCCTGCTCTATGGAGTTCATTACCTCCGGATGAGGGGAAAGAGAGGAGCGCATAAAAGTTACATCATATTCCTGTTATGACGGGTATGTTGTTTCCGATGTCATTATGAGCAATACATCATTCTGTGAGGGGATAAAATCTCCACGGAATCCTCAGCCTTTTTAGAGGAGAGACGCGTCTGCTGTGTGGTATTACATCTCGAGGATCCAGGTCGATCTCATACCCGTTTTCTTGCGTTTCTGAAGTACGTTCTCCTTATATCTCTTCCAGCAGAGATTTTATTTTGCACGAGATGCTTTTATTGGTTAAATTTCATATGTAGTGCAGAGAAGTGTTATAGATGGAAACGTAAAGAGGAAGGAAAAATAACTATCCAGATCGCCTGGCCAGAAGGAACACGGTGCACCTGAAGGAAGCAAGGCAGCTTAACGTTAAGAACTGCAGTCAGTGATGATCAGGTCCAAAGTCAGAACTTCTACTCTTCGTCGCATACGAATTCTTGTTTTCGTTTCCCTGGTAAACACCCTTCTTTACACTACATTCTCATCCGTCACCCCAGTCATGCCCACCTGACAGTAGCCACTGCATTCACACTCACTTCTAGAACAGAGGTCCTAGCCGCTGGGGAAGGATTCTACAGTGTTTGTGGTATGCCTTCTGTCTGGTGCTTCTGTCCTGGTGGGCCAACCCATGGTTGGTCGTAGTATAGTATAGAAAGACTGAGTCCATAGATTTCAGTTTGTTAAAGTGGTCCACATGGTTCACGCAAATCATTACCTTCGTATGTCTCGTACAACCGTGGAAGGGGCAGATGGGAGGGCTCCGGCAATCGTCCGTGATGTGACCTTTTTCCCCTGTCACCTAAAAGACGCTGGACTTCCGAGGTGGCTTCTACAATAGGCACTAGCGATACGTCTCCTATAACTATATCAAAAACAGACAACTTGGGACATACTATCACCGGACCTTAACACGAAAGTTATCCACACATAGGCCGGAGCAGTAGCTTACATGTAGTCTGCCCCTGTACATGTTACCCACTGCTAAGACAGCTGCGGCCTCAGGACCTGGGGCAACAAGATCCCCACATGACCTACGACCAGCATCTCTAATGACACAGTTCAGATAAACAAGGCGGCAATCTTGGTCGAACTTGGGGATGTCTGTGTATGCCCGAACCTTCTCTCGTAATGCTGGAAATTAGGAGCCCAGGATGAACAGTCTAGTAACCATGTCATTGGACCTATGGTGGTTGCTGCCCTCACCATGCAACCACCTTGCGAAGGTCTTCCAGTTGGACCATATGGGTATTCGCAAGACCTATGAATATTATATATATTTCTCCCAGACGCTGGATGACATGGGTTAGATTGTGCACTAACAAAAAAAATGATAATCGAACTCAACGCAAAATCTTAAAGAAAGCTTTGAGGTCCACCCGTGTCGTGTTCTTTTCATCAGAATGATGAGTCTGTACCTGGCGTCTCTCTTCTTGCAGTCGATAACATTTTTCGTCTCATGACTGAGTGCCGTATTGACCTTTGCCTCTGACGTGTGGGGCGATTTCCTAGAGTGAACAAAATTCTCTGGCCTCCCCAACCACTGGAGAAGGATGAGTACATCCTCAGGGAATTCTGGGGTCAAAGCGTCCTGTATGTACAGAATAGTGTTGGCTGAAGGATGAGAAGGAAAATGGTGGGGTCCTCTGTTATCAGCGCCATGTATCGTGGTTATGTCGTCTGATGGCTGGAGGCTGGACTTTGAATAATATATTCCACTCAGGATGTCCCCGGCCGACTCCACAGCAGCGTTCAAACCTGGAAGAGAGATGTCTGAAGGGCTAAAGAGACCTTAGTCAACCAGAGGACTTTGATTACTATTGACATCTTTAGCTCTGACTGGGCTGACTAGTGTATCAGTCAAAACAAAAAATTACTGTCAGTGGCCAACCTCTATCTTTGAACCTTTACTGTGAGTAAAAGAAAAAAGAAAATATCACCACACACCATGGGAGGATACGCTCAAGCACAAAACAAAGTATAAACAGTTAAACTGAAAATAAATATAAACTGATGGTGTTATGAGCAAATAAGAACAAAAAAAATGAAAAAGGTAACAAAACTTAAGAAAAAAATGTGTCAAATATTTCAAGTAATAAGCAAGATAGAATAAACAAGATGACGCAAGTAACAAAAAGATAGGACTGAGTATAAGAAATAATTAAAGGAAATTACCAGAATCTATAAAGAGCATGTTTAGCTATGAGCACAACAGAAGCAAGCAACTGTGGAACATAGAGAATCACATTGAGTTAGAATGACGAAGGTAAGACCAATGGCCAAAAGAACAATTATAGTTACATTTAATCCTACAGCGGGGGTTACTTCGAGTAAGGTAACCCAAGGAAAAAATGCGATGGAGACCCACTGGGTAACGTGGATGACGGCACAAGGCGGAGGACCAAGGCTGGAACTCCTTTATCACAGAGACCGTGCATGCTGTCTGGCTAGGTTTGCGTGTGTGTCCCTCAGCAGAAGACCCTTAGTAAGAGACTCTTGTCCCTATGGGCGTAGCGAAGCAGTCTCCGGCAGTGCCGGAAGACTCCCTCACCACGTCACAGACTCTGGGAGGAGGGATCAGCCCTACTAATTGGAGGAGACAATGACAGATGAAAGAATTTACGTCACCAATGACGGGGCCGCCACCACTCAGAGGGGGCACACCTGGATACGCAGGGCGAAGGTTGCGGCTGGGCAGGCTGGGTGCGACAGGAGAGGGTGGGTAACGCAAGACGGGTATGGCCACTCTGTGCCAGACGAGACAAAAGTCCATTAGGTCAAACGTGAAGGTAATGTTTTCGCCTTAGCCGACGCCCGGGACACAAGGACCAGAACTACTGGCTGGAGCGGAAGTATTTTGTAGCAAATGGCAAAGGGGGTTCGTTGTGCAGTGTGCTGGCCGAAAACAGAATGACGCCACTCTGGAGCAGCCGCAGCAAAAATGCACAAATAGCCTGGGCCAGAACTCGGACGGGAAGAACTCCAACCGAAAAACAACATACTGTAGGTCATGCAGAAGGCCAAAGGAGACGGCACTCTGCGCCTGGAGGTCCTAGGGAGAGGTAACGTGGCGTGCCGAGCTGCACCGACTCTGCAGGGTGGAAGCAAACACCAGCAGTACTCAAAGTTGGCACTGACACCAGCACATACCCAATGACCGCACCACCAACGGATGACGTCGGCACCAACAGTTACCTACGATTGCAGGTACGCCAAAGCACTGGTAAAACGACTTGTTTAAACTGTAGCAAGCTTGATGGAGTAAACACAGAACTGTAAGAAACCTAATAAAGTACAGAGAAGTTGCACATATATTCACTAACAGTGCATTACTTAGCTTTCTGGTTCTATTACAAAAATAAAAGAAACATCATTAACAATGGTTTCAGCACAATCTCACACTTCAGGGATCAATTCTTGACCAACCCGCAGGCTGTTGAAACCAGCAGTTTCAGACAACAGTGCACCAAAGAAATAATGCAGACCACAGCATATATCGACGCAACTGCCTGGGAAGACTCTTCTGCAAACCAGGCCAAGACAACGGGAGACACGATACAAAGAGCACAATGAGAGACAGCAGAGGTGCCAAAAAAGTGAGACACGATAAAGGAACCACAAATTGAGACATGAGAGATAGACAGTACATGAGACACGACAGAGGAGCAGCAAAGTGAGACACTATAGAAGGGTCAGAAGGGAAAATGCTATGCTGGAGGTGCCGCAAAGGAAGAGACACTATAAAAGGGCCAGAAAGTGAGACACCATAGGAGGGCCACATATTGAGACACATAAGAAGGCATGAGACACAATAGGGAAACCACAATGTGAAACATAATACAGCTATGCTTCTCAACCTTTTTGTATTTTACGTCATATCTTTGAGTTTGCTTGATCATCGCCATTTTTACCCATAATCCAATGAAAGCCATGAAAACGAAGCTCTTTTACGCTGAAATGATGAATATAGTAAAACAAATGTAGTGCCATTATAACAAAATTATTTTACATGTTTTCCAAATATATTCTCATGAAATAGATAATGCAATTATTTGCTAAGACGGGGCGATATCCGTTGCGAAGCGCTCTGACAGAGGAACCACGAAGTGAGGAAGCATACGAGAGCAAGAACACAGACAAGATAGTGGCATCACGATGTCCGACACAAGAGAGGATTCAGAAAGTGAGACACTACAGAAACGCCATGGAATGAGACTCTGTTAGGGAGCCATAAAGTGAGACACTACCGGGGAGCTACAAAGTGCAACAGTACAGAAAGGCCATAAAGTGAGACACTGTTATGGAGCTATAAAGTGAGACGCTACAGAGAGACTACAAAGTGAGACACGGGTGGGGAGCTGCTACAAAGTGTGACACTACGTGAGAACCACAAATTAAGACACGACAGAAGGGCAATAACTTAGACGCTGCAGAGGATAAACAAGCGAAACATGATAAGGGACTCAGAAAGTGAGACACTATAAAAGGACCACAACATGAGACACTACGGAAGGACCACATCATGAGGCGGTGTACATGAGAAACAATAAAGCTGCTAAAAGTGAGACACAGTACAAGTAGTTTGATTGAAAAATAAGAGAGATTCCACAAAGTGAGATGCAATAGAGGAGCCACAAAGTCAGTCAGTGCAGAGGAGCCACAAAGGTTACAGGAATCACAAAGTGAAACAGCTTTGAGTAACCGCAAAGTGAGACAGTTTGGAGGGGACACAAACACTGCAGAGGCGCCACAAAGTTAAACAGCTTAAGCGAGCCACAAAACGAGACAGTATCGAGGAGACATATAATGAGTCACTATAAAGAAGCAACAAAGTGAAACATTATAGAGAAGCTACAGACTGAGACAGTATAGAGTAGCAACAAAGTGAGACAGTATACACGAGCCAAAAAGTGAGACAGAACAGAGGAGCCACAAAGTGAGACAGTATAGGGAAGCCACAAAGTGAGACAGTACAGAGGAGCCACAAAGTGAGACAGAACAGAGAAGCTACAAAGTGAGACAGAACAGAGAAGCCACAAAGTGAGACAGTAC
>JAUUDW010029394.1:0-17168 GCA_032361385.1 Panulirus guttatus | reverse complement strand
CCACACCTAATAAGCTCCTCACCGGCAGCAGTGGTCGCTACTGAACTCTGGGGGTCACACGCTTTTTACAGCCGCACAGGTCAGGTCAGGAGCACGGATCATTAACGCTGACAAGCAGCACGCACGAGGAAATCTTAGTTTAGAGTGCGTTGAGGTTCAGTGCTTCGGCCAGACACGGTGTGGCTTGAGACTGGTGGGGCCCGACACTAATTTGGTCAGATACTTGCTGTAGCCAGACAATGGCGTGGTGTGACACTGGTGTGGCCTGACACATGGCAGTGGTATGGTCTAACACTAGAGTGGCCTGACGCTGGTAAGATCTAACGCTGGTTTGGTCTGATAATGTTGTAGATTGACACTGTCGTCGACTGACACTAGTATGGCCTGACTGAGATGTGGTCTGACTGGTGTTGCCAAACTCTGTTGTGGCCTGAAACTGGTGTGGCCTGACACTGGTTTGATCTGACACTGGTATGATCTGACGCTGATGTGGTCTGATACTTGAGTGACCAGATATTGGTGACTAAACATTGGTGTGGCCTGACACTGGTGTGATCTAACACTGGTGTGGTCTTATACTGGCATGGCTTTATATTTGTGTGGTCTGATACCAGGGTGATCAGATACTAGTGGCCAGACACTGGTGTGGCCTGACACTGGTGTGGTCTGACGCTGGTGTAGTGTAACACTGGTGCGTTCTAACACTGACGTGGCCTAACACTGGTGTGGCCTGACGCTGGTGTGGCCTGACACTGATGTGGTCTGACGCTAGTGTAGCGTAACACTGGTGCGTTCTAACACTGACGTGGCCTAACACTGGTGTGGCCTGACGCTGGTGTGGGCTGACACTGATGTGGCCAGATACTGATGGCCTAACACTGATGTAGCCAGACACTGGTGCTACCAGATAGTGTTGTAGCCAGAGAGTGGTGTGGCCTGACGCTGGTGTGATCTGACATTGGTGTGGTCTGACACTAGTGTGGTTTGAGGCTGATGTGGCCCGCTGATACTGATATCACCAGATACTGGTGATGTGGCCAAATACTGGTTTGGCCTGACATTGGTGTAGCCTGACACTGGTGTGGCCTGACCTTAGTTTGGCCTAACTCTAGCGTGGTCTGATACTGGTGTGGTCTGACGCAGTTATTGCCTGACATGGTAGGACTCGAAATGATGGATTTAAGCTGGATAAGTTTAGGTTTAGGAAAGAGATTGGTAGGAACTGGTTTACTAATAGGGTTGTAGATGAGTGGAATAGGCTTAATAGTCATGTGGTGCAAGCGGCCTCCCTGGGGAGCTTTAAGTATAGACTGGATGAATTTATGGATGAGGATGATAGGTGGAACTGAGTGTCTAGGGATAGGGTCTGGGGCTGCCACCTATAGGTCATTCAGTGGCCTTCTGCAGACTCCATCTTTCTTATGTTCTAACACTGTTGTAGCCTGATGCTTGTGTGGTATGATGCAAGTGTGGCCTGATACCAGCGCGGCCTGAAAATGGTGTAGCCTAACGCTAGTGTGGTCTGACACTGGTGTGGCCTGACATTGGCGTAGAATGACATTGTTATCGTCTGTCCCTGGTGTGGTTTGATGCTGGTGTGGCCTGACACTGCTGTGGCTCGACACTGGTGTGTCCTGACGTTGGTGTGGCTAGACGCTGATGTGGCCTGACACTGGTTTCGCCGGACACTCTTGCAGCCAGGCACTGATGTGATCTGATCTTGGTGTGGCCTGATACTGGTGTTACCAGACACTGATAGGACCATTGGTGTGACACTGGTGTGGTCTGATGCTGATGTGACCCGACACTGGTGCAACCACACATTGGTTTCGCCTGACACTAGTGTGGTCTGATACTACCTTGGCCAAAACTCGTATGGCCTAAAACTGGTGTTGCCTGACTTAGTGAGGTCTGACACTGGTGTTGTCTAACACTTGTGTAGCCTGACTGTAGTGTGGCCTGACACTGGTGTAGCCTGACACTGGTGTGGCCTGACACTGATGTGGCCTGACAATGATGTAGCTTGACAGTGGTGTGGCCTGACGATGGTGTAGCCAGACACTGATGTCGCCTGACACTGGTAGGGACTGAAACTGGTGTAGACTAACAATGCTGTGGACTGGTTTGGTCTGACATTGGTGTGTTCTTAAATACTTTTTGGCCAGATGCTGGTGTTCCCTGACACTGGTGTGGCGCGAAACTGGTGTGATCACACACTGGTTTGGCCTAACATTGGTATGGCCTGAAACTGGTGTGCCTGACATTGATATGTCTTGAAACTTGTGCGCCTGAAACTGGTTTGATCTGACGCTTCAATGGCCTGTCACTGGTGTGGCCAGACATTGGTATGGCCAGAAACTGGTGTGGCTAGACATTGTTGTGGCCTAACATTGGTGTGGATTGACGCTGGTGTGGCAAAGCTTTAGTGTGACCAGACACTGGTTTGGCTTGACATTGCTGTAGCCAGGCATTAGTGTGGCTAGACATTGTTGTGGCCTTACGCTGCTATGGTCTGACACTGGTATGATAAGACGCTGGTGTGAACTGACACTGGCGTGATCAGACCCTGGCGTTGCCTTAACACTGGTGTGGTTGACATTGGTGTTACCAGACACTGGTCCTACCAGACACCGGTGTGACCTTACACTGGTGTGGCCTGAAACCGACGTGGCCTGACACTAGTGCGACCGGAAACTGGCGTGTTTGACATTGGTGTGGCCTGACACTAGTTTAACCTGACAGTAGTGTAGCTAGACACTTGTGTGGTCTGACACTGTATGGCCTGACGCTTGCTTAACCTGGCCTGTCGCTGGTATGGTCTGACATTGACGTGGCTTAACACTGGCGTGGCTAGGCACTGGTGTGGCCTGACACTGGTTTCGACAAATACTTGTGTAACCAGATATTAGTGTGATCTGACCTTGATGTGGCCTGATACCGATGTTGCCTGACGCTAGAGTGGCCTGAAACTGGTGTGGTTTGATGCTGCTGTGGTCAGACACTGATGTGGCTTGACGATGGCGTGGCCTGACGCTGGTGTGGTCTGACACTGGTGTGAACAGATGCTGGCTGGTATGGCCTACCTTTGGTATGACCTGACTTTGGTATGGTCTGACACAAGTGTGAACTGATGCTGGTATGGCCTAATGCTGGTGTGGTATGACGTTGGTGCGGCCTAACACTGACGTGGACTGACGCTGGTGTGGTATTACGCTGGTGTGGCCTGACGCTGGTGTGGCATAACACTGGTGTGGTCTGACACTGATGTGGTCTGACACTGGTGTGGCCTGACACTGTTGTGGACTGACACTGGTGTGGCTTGACACTGGTGTAGCCTGAAATTGATTTGTTCCGACACTAAGTGTTGCCAGTTACTGGTGTGGCCTAATATTGGTGTGGCTTGTCTCTCGTTACCCTGGCAATGGAGTGACTTTAAAAAGGTGTGGCGTGTCACTGATGTGGCTTAATACTGGTGTGGCCAGTCACTCGTTATCCTAACACTGGTGAGGCCTATCATTAGTGTGGCCAGAAACTGTTGTGGCCTGATATTGATGTGGCCAGTCACTCGTTAGCCTGAACCTGGCGTGGCCTGACACCGGTGTGGTTTGTCATTGGTGTGGCCTTGTATTGGTGTGGTCAGTCACTCGTTAGCCTGACACTGGCTGGTGTGGTTTGACACCGGCCTGTCATTGGCGTGGCCATACACTGGTGTGGTCAGACACTGTTTCTTTTATTCTTTTACAATGCCCGACATGGCACGGGTAGAACATGCCCCAGGCAAAGGCTATTTCGGGTGATAGGACTGAAAGTGGGAGAAAAGTACGTAAAAATAAATCATTGCGCTGTAGGTACTTGTAGACCTCGCTGTAGAAGGTAGAAATGTAACAGGAAGAGGGGTAAATGAGAGGAGGGAGAGAATTCCACAGCTTAACTGCCCGAGGAATGTAGGAGATATAATGGTCGTTCCTCATGTGGCTGCTCACCACACACAAGCGGTGGGAAGCAGATATGTACCTCGGACTTAAATGGCACGAGCACGTGCAGACAGCTTACGAGAGCAGTAGCCGAAATGATACCTGTAGAACAGGGAGAGAGATCAACAACATGGCTGTGCACAGAATGCAATGGTAGACTCGCAAGAAAAATCATTACGACACCTATACAACACTGGGTTAGAACAAGAGGCGAAACCCGACTCAAGAGATAGAATAACAGAATAAGTAGCAAATGACGGGTTTAGTACTGGAAAACGAAATGGAAAATGAACCCAGCCTCAATTCGAGAACTCTATTAAGTCACTTAGATACAGAGTTCTGTAGTAGGAATAGAAACAGAGAGAGGCTGTGAAAGCCTAGGGGCTGTGTTGGAAGACATAATTCACAAAGTACAGGACATAAGGACACTGCAGGTTACATTATATATGCTAGTCTGGCTGGGACAAACAACACTTGTATTTTTGATAGAGTGGAGCGCATCTGCACGATGGGTTGATTACCAACACCTGTGGAATAGTTTTCGTGGAGATGAGAGAGTGCTTGCTAAAGGTATCTAGATTTTAGACAGGGTTGGTGGTGCGTGGCTAAGGAGGGTTTCAGACGAGCGCATAAACAGATATTCGTCAGGAGCATGCCAATTACCGACACAGGAAATCATCTCTCAATGACGTCAAGTGTGACCGTTTTGGCCGGGTCACACATCATCTCTAAGAGCCAAGAGGCCTGACCTGAGAGGGCTTACGACACACTATACCAAGCGAAACACTGATGTGCTTTACGCCAGTGCCACAAGTAGTAACCTGAAACGGGTTGAATTGACATCATATTCTCAGTCCGAAAAGCGTAATATGAAAGCAATTACAGTCCTGAACATATTCTGAAGAAAAGGAAATTATTCGTTGAGTTGGCGATCCCGGAATGCTTTCTCAAAAGATTGTCTTCACAGATCACGTGGTGGCGTTTTATTTATACACGTATGACAAGCTATACGCAATAGTGGTTAGTGCATCAGGTGCCAGTGCATAAAAGTCACTGCATATTGAATTGATAGACTAGACGTCCAAATTGTTTTCGGATTGATATATAACCACCAGAAAATTTGGGCATAAAACTATAGAGCGTGATATGATGAAACTAAATCCTCATCATTTAACAAAGAAAAATAACCGTGGAAGATTTTAACACACCCAGAATAACTTGGGACGTGATGTTACGCGATTGCGATTTACCAGAGGATAGTTTTCTGAAGTCAAATTATCCGAGGTCCAACGGGGAGCGGAAATACATTAGAACGAACACCTAATCAGGACCTGACACGTTAAGTGAGAAACTAGGAAATAGCGCTCACGATGCTATCAGATTCAACGCTAACCTCTGGTTCAGTTTTAAAGAAAACAGCAAAATGATACCCATCTTATGTTAGCTGATATTGATGGATTGCGCCAAGATTCAGGTAAAGTAAATTGATTCAGACTTCTCGACGTGGATACAGTTGAAAAGAATGCAATAATTCCCTTTGAAAGAATTAGCGTCCCTCCAAAATTTGCAAAAGAAACTACAAGAGGAAAGAGCCATGTTGGATGAATAAAGAATGACTTAAATGAACATAAAAGAGAGGCTTTCAGGATATGTAAGTGAAATGGTAGAAATCAGGATCACTAAATGTACATAAGATTACAAAGAGAGTGCAGGAGGAAAATCAGGACCAGTGAGAAAAACTGAAAAGGAGAATTTCTCACAAAGTGAAAGAAAATCCTAAAGAATTATTCATATACACTAGAACAAGGAAAGGATCAATGATACTATTGTTCTATTATCAAATGATAATGGCACAGTAATTAGAGACAATAAAGAATTACTTGCCTGTTAAACCAGTATTTCGACCCAGTGTACGTACCATATCTTTGGACACCAAGCATGAAAAATTGAGCGTTACTGAATGTCACAAAGTACTTTTGGATATCTTGAAAAGCTAAATCCTATTAAGTCAAATCTGAAAAAAAGAAATCAGTTACCAACTATCAATGTTGTTTCTGGGATTAAAAGAACATACTAATGATTCTGATTGAATACTTAAGTCATTCATATTATGAATGGGACTCAAAATACCCTGTGATGAGCTTCGTATAACCTCTGATTAAGTACCTCATAAGAGATGGGAGATATAAGTAAAGCCCACGGGGTCGCAGATCGAATCTGCGCGTGGCTGTTAGACAGGCTCGTAGAAAAGGAAACAGTGTTGTTATCTGGGGAAGTATCTGGCTGGCTTCAAGGGTCTCTAAAGGAGTTCCACAAGGCTCAGTACTGGGACCCACACTTTTTATCATCTGCATCAGTAACCTTTAGATTTGACTCACTAATAGCATCTTAAAATTTGCGGTCGACATGAAATTAGGAAAAAAAAGATAATATAACAGGAGACTGTCTGAAGATTCAGAGGGATCTGAATAAATTTGGTAGACTGGACAGCGAGAGACTAACGTACACGGATGCAAAGTTATGTACTTTCGCGCCAAAATATGAATCATGAATACAGAATGTTTGGTAATTAACCAACAGAAGCTTAAGAAGAAAAGAATCTTGGAATGATCATCAGAAATTACCTTTAATATGGTAAACTATGCCTAGCTGCTTACATTAAAACCAAAAGGATGTTAGTTGTCGTAGCTCGAAATATAAACTACAAAACAAAGGATGCGGTATGCACCCCTGGTTAGATCTCATTTGGAACAGGCTGTTCAGTTCCGGTCACCAAGCCTGATTAAAGATAAAAGAAAAACTTGAGCGGATTCAAAGAAGAGCGACGATATTAGTCCCTTCATCCATAAGCCTTACGAGGAATTTCGTGGACATAAAATCATTCTCTCTACAAAAAAGCACAAACCCTGAGGTGATCCGACAGAAGTTTTCAAAATGATAATTTCGACATTACATCTGAAAATTCCTCCACTGTAAACACAGGTTCAGTGGCCAGGAATAACTGGATGAAGATATGTAAAAGCAAGATGTAATAACAATGTGGGCAAAAGTTGATTCACATGTAAAGTGGTTGAACACAGGAATAAACCAGCTCTCGATGAAGAAATGCAAAGACTATAAATGCCTCTAGATTAGGTATAAACAAATACTTCATTGATGCCTATTATCAGTATATTATCTAGTTAACCACTAATAATGTCTTTATTTTGGAGAATTTAGCAGCAAGACTGATGTTGTTCAAGTGGTGAGAAACTTATCCAGTTCACAATTTCTTAGGAAGTTTCCATGGTAGTATAACTCCCTTTCTCATTCTTTTCCTGCTTTGTTATGTAACCTTGTTGTGGACCTTCAGATCTCTTGCATTCTGTCCTTCCCATGTACTCGCATGTTAATATCCCTCTTTGTGATATTTATGTGGGGTTTCCAGGATAGAGTGAAAGAAATGGTTACGCCCGTGTTTCTAAGTTATTACGGTGTTAGATTGTGGTATTCTAAAACTCGAACACAGGGAAACGAGCGAAACAACTGCGGAGAAATTATGTATTAGTACAACTGACTTTCACCAGGTTACCTCTTTCACATTCCGAGATGTTGCACAGATCTAAATTAAGAGAGGAAATATGTTTTGTACGAGAAAAAGAATAAGTATTAGAAGGAGGAAGGGAGACAACGTTAGCTGAAGTGTGTAAAGTGGAATGATCAGTGTAAGAAGTAGAAGAGAACGCATTTATGGATAGAGGAGAATAGGCGATTGAACAGAATCCTGAGGGAATGTCGTTCCCTCAACGATTTCTGCAGTAGAACTGCCTAAGAGAAAGCTCTGCATTAGGGAACAGAGAGAAACAGAAAGAAAAACAAAGGAAGGAAGTTAAGAAAGCAGAGACTGATACCACACCCTGCTAAATGCTTTGGAGATTACGAGGGAAGAGACAAAAGTTTCACCAAAGTCCTTGGAAGAGAAGGCAGAGAGGTGAGTCACACAGAAGAGAAGTTCACCAGTAAACCTAGCACTGCAAAATCCGTATTGATAATAAGGAGGATGGAATGGAATTCTATGTGTTTGAGAGAGAAAAGAAGAGTATCAAAAACTTGGGAAGTGAGGTCAACTAGGCGATTGTTGGAAAGATTAGAACTGTCTCCTTTCTTAGGGATGAGCTGAATCAAAGCATACATCCAGGGATAAGATAACGTCTGATTCTAAACAGAAAAGAAATCATGAAGCAATGGTCGGATCTAACCGAAGGGCACACATCCCCAGGACTCGATGGTGTACCCCAATCTGGCGCGAGAGAGCTGGGAAAGTACGCGAAAGAATTTGCACGAGGAAAACTTTAGACGACAGTGGTTCAGCGGGATGAGACAGGGACGTGGAATTCGAAGCAGAATCATCCTGAGTTGAATCAGGGGAAAAGAAAGTATCTGGAGCAAAGTTAGCAAATATGTTCATCAGGTCGGAAGAGCGGGAAGAAACTGAGCTGCAGAAGTTGCTGGAGATGCCTGTGGTTGAGGACTAGAAAGACTTGACTGTAAAGGCCAGATCAGCACACTCTCTTTTTAAGAAGGGTATTATACTTAACGAATAACAGCTTTGCAATGGTTCTGAGTAGCAATGAAAGCGGCGTGGAATTCAGGCGAAGGGAAGAGTTTCATGGCCCAGTGGCCCAGTATGCTCTGTCTTTGATGCGAGAGACATCAGAACAGTTGCTATAAAACCATGACTGAATGGAGAAAACTGTAGTAACAGAAGGGATGGAGGACTCCATTACGGCTAGGCTCCGTTCTACGTTCAGCACAGCATGAGGCATTCCGGGCAGCAAAGCAGTACCATTCCCAGGGGAATAGCATTACGAGGATGAGATAGAGGTGGTGGTGTACAGTTAGAAGTGACAGAAATAAATCTGTGGTCAGAGGAATTGTAAAGGGACAGAAATGGTATTATTTGTATTGTTGGAGGATTCAAGCGTACAAATAAGAAAAGGCCTCAGCTTCGCCAGGATCGATCCGGGTAGAGCCCAACCAATCCTTGTGGTGCTCACTGAAATCTCCTGGATAGAGGTTTTTAGCACCCGGACGTGAAGTGGACGAGGCTGCGATGCTAGAAGTCAAATAGTCGAAGAGTTGAATGTAGTTGGAGGATTTGGGGGAAGAGGGTGAATATACGAAACATGAAAGGCATGTTACAGAGGGGAGAGAAATTTTGAGCCAAATAGCTCCAAAGCTGGAAGACCTACGGGCCACGAGTTGAGCAATGGAAGTTTCTGTATTACAGCAGGCACAGGCACAACCCTTTTGGCGGAGACGATGGTTGATACGATTGTGTATAGAGGAAAAGCGGCCATGGAGAGTTGGGGTTTAAAGATGAGTTCATGAAGAGAATGAGACAGGCAGTGTCCTGCATTTGAAAGTTAGATTTGAGAGCGCAAATGTTGCAGAAATTAACGAAGAAAACGCCAGGTCCATGAGCTGTGTCTGAAGAAAGAGGGTAAGTTCCAGTCGCTTGATGTCCGTCGAGTGGGCCATGTGAACCATTCATCCCCTTTGGCCGGCAGTGCCGTTTCATTTCGGCAGTGAGGAATCATGAAATAATTACATGAGAGTTCATGAGTTTACATGAGAAAGACAGACAAAAGGAGGCCTGATTAGCCCACGACTGGGTTGTCTGTGACAGCAATACTGTCATGATCTGTGTGTGAAGAGGAAGAGAAACCGGAGTAGGGAGTAAAGACTTGTATGTTGTCAAGTGTTACGTTTGAGATGAAGAAGGTTTGATTTATGGATTGGATGCCAGCAAACCTCGTGTAAGAGAGGCACGAAGCAAAGACAAAAACCTGGGCCACGGATGGGAACGTGACACACAACACAGTGCTGGCTCATGCTGGCTCAGTTTTCGGGCATCATACCCAGGAGGTAGTTCTTGCTTGCCACTACCAGACACTGGTGTGGCCAAACACTAGAGTAGGCAGAGAATGGTGTGGACTGACGCTGAGGTGGCTTGACACTTGTGTGGCCAGACACTGGAGTGGCCAGCCTGATACTGGTGTGGCCTGACACTGGTGTGACCAGACACTGGCGTCGCTAGATAGAAGTGCGACCTTACACTGCTGTGGCCTGACGCTCCTGAGGCTAGACACAAGTGCGGCATGATACTGATGTGGCCAGACAGTAGCGCGAACTGGCATTGGTGTGGCCTGACGCTGGTGTGGTCTCTGGCAGTGGTGTGGCCAAAGGGTAGTGCGCCTGACGCTAGAGTGGCCTAATACTGCTGTGGCCTGACATTGCTATGGCCTGGCACTGGTGTGGCCAGACACTGGTGCGACCAGACATTAGCGCGGACTGACACTGTTGTTATTTGACTACGGTGTGGCCTAACAATAGTGTAGCCTGACACTAGTGCGGCCTGACGCTGGTATGACCTGACACTGGTGTGGCCAGACATTGATATGACCTGTCACTGGGGTGATATGACACTGGCATGGTCAGACACTGGTGATGCTTGACGCTGATGTGGCCCGAATCCTGTGTGGTCTGCCACTGTTGTGGCCTGATACCAGGTGTGGTCTCACATTGTTGTGGCCTTACGTAAACCAGTGTTGCTTGACACTGGTGTGGCCTGACACTGGTTTGGCCTAACTCTGGTCTGGCCAGACTCTCGTGGTCCAGCATCTGTGTGGCCCGACACTGGTATGGTCCTTTTGACAAGTCATCTATCACTGGTTGTGTAGTGTCGGTCGTCTGACACTGGTCACCTGTTGCTAATCATCCGACACTGATCACTTACTTCTACTCCCCTGACATTGGTCACCTACTGCTAATGACCTGACACGGGTCACCTACTGCTAGTCGTCTGACACTGGTCATATGACTGGTTACCTACAGCTAGTCATTTGACACTGGTCACCTAATGCTAGTCGTCTGGCACTAGTCACCTAATGCCAGTTATCTGACACTGGTCACCTAATGCTAGTCGTCTGACACTAGTTACCTACTGCTAGTCATCTGACACTAGTCACCTAATGCTAGTCGTCTGCCTCTAGTCACCTACTGCTAGTCAACTGACACTGACTACCTACTACTAGTCTTCTGACACAGGTCATCTGCTGCTAGTCCCGTGACACACGTCACATACCGCTGGTCATCTAACCGATCATTGACGCTACAACCACTACAACCACCACTACATCCTGCAGAGAGATAATAAATCAGGTCGGTCGAAGCCTTGGTTAAGTCATCAGGGTAATTAAAATGAGATAAACTGCCAGGAACAAAAACTGCTGGGAAAGGCCACTGCCTTCCTCAGCCACCATCACAGTGTCGCCAGTACTGTGCCTTGAACACAGTGCCACCAGTACAATGTCTCGAACACAGTGCCACAAGAACAATGTCTTGATCACAGTGCCACCAGTACTATGTCTTGAACACAGTGACACCAGTACAATGTCTTGAACACAGTACAACCAGTACTATGTCTTGAACACAGTGAACCAGTACTATGTATTGAACGCTGTGCCACAAGTATCATGTCTTGAACGCAGTGCCACCGGTATTATGTCTTGAACACAGTGCCACCAGTACTATGTTTTGAACCCAATGCCACCAAAATTATGTCTTGATGAGAGTGCCACTAGTACTATATCTTGAACACATCGTCATCGGTATTGCTTTGAAAACACTGTTACCAGTACTGCGTCTCAAACAAAGTCTCACCGGTACTATGGCAGGAACACAGTGCCACAAGTACTATGTCTTGAATACAGTGCCACCAGTGCTATCTCTTGAACAAAGTGCCACTAGTACTATTTCTTGAACGCACTGTCATCGGTAGTATTTTGAATACACTTACCAGTACTGTCTCTCAAACAAAGTCTCACCGGTACAATGTCCTGAACACAGTGCCACCAGTACAATGTCTTAAATTCACTGACTCTATTACTATGTCTCAAAGAAAAAAAAGTCTTACCATTACTATATCTTGAAAACGCTGTCACCAGTACTGTATCTCAAAGTCTCACCTGCACTATGTCTTAAACACAGTGCCCCCAGTACTATGCCTCGAACACGCGTTCACTAGTGACTATATCTTAAACACAGTGTCACCGGTACACACGAGACTGAGGCACAAGAGACTGAGACAAAACTCAAGAAAACATGGTCTCAGGGCGGGAAGCTCTTGCCACTCTCACATGTTTGACCATGATGGTAGGATTTTTGAAGTTCTGGATATGCGAAAGCTTTGATGAATGTGACCAGGGTGTCGTAGCACATAACATGAGACAGATGGGAAAACCGGAAAGATTGGGAGGTGGATATACACCTTCTTAATTAACAGACCACAACACGTACCTGTAAACCATGCCATCTCCAGTGGCCCTATGGCAACAAGCACCGTCCCCCAAGGAACTGTACTCGCACTCCTCCTGTTCCTCATTCTTATATCTGACGTTGAGGCGAACATGAGCCACAGTTTCTGATCATTCCTTTCCAGGTGATACAAGAGTAAGTATGAAAATCACATCAACAGAAGATGTGAAAGTGCTACGAAAAGACGAACGAAATCTTTAACTGGACAAGGGAGAGCAACATCCTTTTCAGTGCAGATAAGTTTCAACTCCTCCGGTGTGGGAAAAATAAAAGACTCGAAAACAAGACAGAATTTCGGACAGACACAGACGCCATCATAAACCAGTTGAATAATGTGAAAGATCTCGGAAGAAATGATGTCTAACGAACCAACCTTCAGCGAACGCAACAAAACAACGGTTGCCTCATGCAGAAGGATGGCAGGCTGGATCCTGCGGACCTTCAAGAAGAGCGAAGAATTAACAATATTGAAATCATTCAAAGCGCTAATTCGTTCACGAATCGAAAATGCCGTGTCCTAACGTTACACTACAAGGCAAGAGAAATGAGGAATTAGAAAATGTTTAGAGATCTTTCACAGTCCATATTAATGGGGGTAAAGGACTTAAATTACCGGTAACGGCTGAAATCTCTGAGGCGGTACTTCCTGGAGTGCAGAGGAGAGAAGCATATTTTCATCTATACCTGGAACATCCTAGAAGGTATGGTTGCCAGATTATGTCCCGGAAATAACATCCTATTAGCACGAGAGGCATGGAAGACTTTGTATGATACTACCTCTGAAATTCCAAGGTGCCATTTGCACAGAAGGAGAGAACGCCTTAAACATCCAGGGCCTAAGACTCCTCAATACCTTGCCATTACCATCAGAAACAGGTTGGGATACACAGTAGTTTAGGAATGCGCTGGACAAGTACCTACAAAGAGTACCGGACCAGCCAGGCTGTGGGGTCTGTTTGGGCCTGAGGGCTGCGGCTTCCAACAGCTTCGTCGACCAAAGACCAAATCCAGCCCGGCCCGGTCTGTGGGGGTGAAGACCACCATGTAAGAGACGGAAACACAAGAGACTTGAGACACAAGAGACTGAGACACGAGAGACTGAGACACGAGGGACTGAGATACGAGAGACTGAGACACAAGAGACTGTTGGGGAGACGATAAAAGAAGAGACCAATGAACGCTAGCGTTAGTGAGTACCACTAGGCCTCGTCCAGTGTCTTCCTTAGTGTGTGTATGGTCGTGTGTCTCCTGCCCTGGGGTGAGGGGCAGGGTCGGGGGGAGAGGGAGAGGAGGTCATCCCACGGGTGAGTGAGGGGTCGTGGGCAAGATCCCTCCCCCCTCCACCCAGCCAAAAAAAAAAACAGTGTCACAGGGAACGACCCTACCACCAGCCAAACCCTCACAATTCCATCGCGGACGACCTTCCATCACCAGACCCTCACATTGTCACGGCGGACTCGTCCACTCATTTGATCCCTCATGATGCAGTTATGCACACGTGCCTCCTCATGTTTCTCTCTTTTTTTCATTTCCTCACATTTATTGCTAGCCTCATTTTCTCCCTCATTTGGCCTGCTAGTCCCTCACAGCACATCCTCCCCTTCCCTACCTCTTCGTACCATCATGGCGTCTCCTCTCCCCTCACCACACCTGGCTTATCTCTGCACGTTCTCCCCTGTTCTCTCCCCCGTCCTAATGTCTCTCCCACGCTCACCACTCTCTCTCGCTTCTCCCTCCCCCCTCTCCCTTTTCTTTCCTCTCTCTCTCTCTCTCTCTCTCTCTCTCTCTCTCTCTCTCTCTCTCCCCCTCCCCTCAGCTTGGCGTCATAGTGGCTACTGCTCCCCCTCTCCCCTCTCCACCCCCACCGAGCCGACTTGTCGGCTCCAGCACGACTCTCCATTTCCCCGGGTCACGGCAGGTCGGTCGGGCGCCAGGTCGGGCGCCAGGTCGGGCGCCAGGTCAGCCATGTGGCTGTTGGGGCGAGTGGGTCTGTGTCGCGGCTCAGGATGGCTCAGCAGGTACTGCTGGTCCAGGTTCAAAGAGGCGAGTGGTGAAGGAGGGTTCAGGAGAGAAGCAGTGGGTGGTGAGAGGGTTCAGGGAACGGAGGGTTTGATGGGCGGGTTCAAGGGAAGAACAGTGGAGGATGAAAGGGTTTAGGGGACTGGCAGTGGGTGGTGTGAGGGTTCAGGGGTAGAGCAGTGGGTGGTGATAGGGTTCAGGGGACCGGCATGAGTTGATGGGAGGGTTCAGAGGCAGAACAGTGGGTGGTGAAAAGGTTCAGGGGCACAGTAGTGGGTGGTGAGAGGATTCAGGGGACAGGCAGGGGTTGGTGAGAGGGTTCAGGGGCAGAGCAGTGAATGGAGAGAGGGTTCAAAGGCAGAGCAGTGGGTGATGAGAGGGTTCAGGGGCCAAACAGAGGTTGGTGAGGGGTTTCACGGTACAGGTAGGGGTAGGTGAGAGGGTTCAGGGCAGAGCAGTGGGTGATGAGAGGGTTCAGGGATAGGCAAGGATTGGTGGGAGAGTTCAGGGACAGAGCAGTGGGTGGAGAGAGGGTTCTGGAATCAGACAAGGGTAGTTAAAGCGTTTGGGAGCCAAGCAGAAGGTAATGAGAGGCTTCAGGGAAAATGCAGTGGATGGTGAGTGGGGTTCAGTCACCGGATTTTGTGTAGAGGGAAGGATTCAGGAGAAAGGCAGTAGGTGATGAAAAGGTTCAGAGGCTAGCCAGGAGGTAGCATGAGGTTTCATGGACTCGGCAATTCGTAGTGAAAGGGATTAGGACCCAGACGGGGTTTGGGAAGAGGGTTCAGAGGCCAGGCATTGGGGGTGAGAGGCTTAAGGAGCCAGGTAAGGGGTAGTGAGAGGGTTCAGGGGCTAGGCAATGGGTAGTGAGAGGGTTCAGGAGCCAGGCAAGGGGTAGTGAGAGGGTTCAGGGTGCCAGGCAATAGGTAGTGAAAGGGTTCAGGGACAAGGCAATAGGTAGTGTGAGGATTCAAGGCCAGGTAATGGGTAGTAAGAGGGTTCACGGGCCAAGCAAGGCGTAATGAGAGGATTCAAGGGCCAGGCAAGGGGTAGTGAGGTGGTTTAGGGGCCAAGCAAGGGATAATACGAGGGTTCAGGAGCCAGGCAGTAGGTAGTGTGAGGGTACACTGGCCAGGCAAGGGGTAGTAAGAGGGTTCACGGGCCAGACATGAGGTAATGAGTGGGTTCAGGGGCCAGGCAAGGGGTGGTGAGGGGGTTTATGGGCCAGACAAGGGGTAGTAAGAGGAGTCAAGGGCCAGGCATTAGGTAGTGAGAGGTTTTAGAGGCCAGGCATTAGGTAGTGAGAGGGTTCAGGGGCCAGGCAATAGGTACTGAGAGGGTTCAGGGGCAAGGCAATAGGTACTGAGATGGTTCAGGTGCCAAGCAAGGGGTAGTGAGAGGGTTCAGGGACCAGGCAGTAGGTAGTAAAAGGGTTCAGGGACCTGTCAAGGGGTAGTGAGAGGGTTCTGGGTCCTGACAAGGGGTAGTGAGAGGGTTCAGGGACCAGGCAATAGGTAGTGAGAGGGATCAGGGACCAGGCAGTGGGTAGTGAGAGACTACAGGGGCCAGGCAATGGGTAGTGAGAGGGTTCAGGGGCCAGGATTGGAATAATGAGAGGGTTCAGGGACCAGGCAAGGGGTAGTGAGACGGTTTAGGGGCCAGGTAAGGGGTAGTAAGAGGGTTCAGGGGCCAGGCAATAGGTAGTGTGGGGGTTCAGGGGCCAGGTAAGAGGTAGCGAGAGGGTTAAGGGGCCAGACAGTGGTTAGTGAGAAGGTTTAGGGGCCAGGCAAAGGGTAATAATAGGGTTCAGGGGCCAGGCAATAGGTAGTGAGAGGGTTCAGGGGCCAGGCAAGGGGTAGTGAAAGGGTTCAAGGGCCAGGCAATGGGTAGTAAAAGGGTTCAGGGACCAGGCAATGAGTAGTGAGCGGGTTCAGGGGGCAGGCAAGGGGCAGTGAGAGGGTTCAGGGACCAGACAAGCGGTAGTAAGAGGGTTCAGTGAACAGGCAGTATTTAGTGAGAGGGTTCAGGAGCCAGGCAATAGGTAGAGAGAGGGATCAGGGGCAACTCCAGAGGTATTGAGAGGGTTCAGGGACCAGGCAGTGGGTAGTGAGAAGGTTCAAGGGCCAGGCATGAGGTAGTGAGAGAATTTAAGGGGCCAGGAAAAGGGTAATGAGAGGACTTAGGGGCAAGGCAATAGGTAGTAAGAGGGTTCATGGGCCAGACAATGGGTAGAGAGAGGGTTCCGGGGCCAAGCAAGAGGTAGTAAGAGGGTTCAGGGGCGAGGCAAGGGGTAGTGAGAGGGTTCAGGTGCCAGAGAATAGGTAGTGAGAGGGTTTAGGAGCCAGGCATTAGGAAGTGAGAGGGTTCAGGGACCAGGCAGTGGGTAGTGAGAGGGTTCAGGGGGCAGGCAAGGGGCAATGAGAGGGTTCAGGGACCAGACAAGCGGTAGTAAGAGGGTTCAGTGGCCAGGCAAAGGGTGGTGGAGGGTTCAGGGGCCAGCAAAGGGTATTGAAAGGGTTTAGAGGCCAGGCAAGGGGTAGTGAAAGGGTTCAGCGGCCACGCAATATTCAGAGAGAGTTCAGGGGTAATTCCAAACGTATTCAGAGGGTTCAAGGGCCATGCAGGAGGTAGTGAGAGCATTTAGGGGCCAGGAAAGGGGTAATGAGAGGGATTAGAGGCCAGGTAATAGGTAGTGAGAGGGTTCAGGGGCCAGCACAAGGTAATGAGAGGGTTTAAGAACCAGGCAGTAAGAAGTGAGAGGGTTCAGGGACCAGGCAATAGGTAGTGAGAGGGTTCAGGGGCCAGGCACGGGAAATG
>JAUUDW010029065.1:3458-17171 GCA_032361385.1 Panulirus guttatus | reverse complement strand
GTGGGGGGATGGGTCTTTCTTCGTCTATTTCCTGGCGCTACCTCGCTGACGCGGGAAACAGCAATCATGCATAATAAATAATAAATAAATATCTCAAAAGAGCATGACTGAATGTATTTTGACTATTAGGGAACATTCAAATGCTGCTGAAAATTAGTTAAAAAAAATTGTTTAAGGCTTCTTTGAAAACAGCCTTCCAGGATTATCTGAATTTCCTACCTTGATTCAATACATTACTTACAATGTCAAATATAATTTGGATTATCTATAGCTTAAACTTTTGGAATCTTTAATGTTATTTTATAAAAAAGAGGGAAGAGAAGGTAGAATTCCATAATTTTCAAAGCCTGCTGCCACCAAAGTCAGTTTGACTGCTATTATCAAGATTCTTGTGGTAGTGTGCAGATGACAGTAAAAAAATATTCTTACCTTATCCACAATCCAACAGACATGTTCTGTAACAGTAGCTGCCACGTGGACCATTACCTCATTTTGGTACCTTCGGTAATTCTGGCCTAGGCTGGATAGCACTATAACCAAAGTGTCCTTCATCTCACCTGCATTCTGTGAGCAAAGTAAGTCCATGAATACTCTTTAGCACACAAATCTCTCAACAAATTATCTGAATATCCAACTCTTACATGTGAACCCCTGTGTAATCTTTCATTCCACTATTTTTTTCTAATGTACAATATATATCTATGTAATAACTCATTTGTACTGAACAAGAAGGGAATTTTACACTGGCAGGGTCCCACCCCTTGAACATTCTGTACTTTCATACAAATTCTTACATTTCTGTATGACATCTGCATTAACCTTGCCTTAATTCACTTTATTCCATTCATCTACCACTCTTCATATCATAAGGGTACTTCCCATATTTCTTAAAAATTTTCTAGCTGAATTTCATGTCAAATACTCTGATTGTTGTGTTCCAATATCTCTCAAAGAACTGTTCTATCTATCTATCCATCTATCTATATCTCTGTTGTTGGTTCCTGTATCTCTCATCAAAGATCTGTTCTATCCATCTATCTATCTATATCTCTGTTGTTGGTTCCTGTATCTCTCAAAGAACTGTTCTATCTATCTATCTATCTATATCTCTGTTGTTGGTTCCTGTATCTCTCAAAGAACTGTTCTATCTATCTATGTCTCTGATGCCCATTCCCTCCTGGAACTCCCATCAAGGGGTGGCCAAAGCAAAAGTCTTCACTTTTCCCTGTCCTTATATGCCTCTTTCACATACACCATTCCACGCATTCTCTCACTATTTCTCTCCCTCCAGTAATACTCCACCCTATTTGCCCATGTCACAGGTGGTCTTCTATTCACACCAACTCCTTTAATTGTACTATCATACATTCTCCTTGTAAACTCCCAGTCTTGCATTCTTTCCACATGCCCAAACAACCTCCCATGGCACTTTGCCTCTCTCCAGTGAAATCTTGAACCATGTTTCTATACGTTTGTCTACTGCATCTAGACACACCATATACAGTGAAAATTCATCTGAAGCAGTAGCCTTGCATGAATTAAGGCCTTATCATATCCTGTAAATGTCTTTCCTAGATATTTAAGCTTTTTCTAAAACCTCACAACTGTTGGAGCTAATGTATCTTCCACAGTGAAGACAATTCTGACCATGTAATTCAGTTCTTCATATACTTACATTGCACTACAGTTTTTCCCTCCTTACTCCCTTAATTTGATAAAATGCTCTTTAAATAACAATGTATTCCTAAAGAATTTAAGGAACATTTTGGATTTTCTCCAGCCCTGTGTACACTATTCTTCACAAAGTTTTTTATTTCTACTTTCTTATCCTGTTATAACTCGTTCCTTGCTCTCTTATACCTTAAAAATGCTGGCTGGCTGAAGCACTGATTATATCACTTCCACTGCATATCTCTATCATCCTTGGCTTTGTGGCATCTTTTTGCACTATTCCTTCTTCTATCCTAACCTTCCCTGTGTATTTGAGGCTAGAGGTATCCCTTCATTTTAAATTTCACAGAAACACTCACCACAGTGGTTCCTGCTTGTACAGGGCAGTATAGCACTGTAATCTAATAATGAAATAATTACAATACAACTATGCTGCACTTGTATACAGAGGAATATAAGCTAAGGTTGCATTCACAGAAAGACACACAGACATGACACATATCCATTCATTCTCCCAGTCAGGTACTGTAACAAGGCTTTATTACTGTGCCAATGATGAACTGACTGACTGTCCCCATAAAACTGAATAAGCAATGGGATTCTCGTGAAATATAAGTTATGGTTAAGTTTTGTCACACACACCACACGTGGATTATCAGAGTACTCTCTTTACGGAAAAAGATATAGCGAAGATTTAACAAGATAGTTTCACAGAAGTGATACTTGGAAATGACATGGTATGCTGTATATTTTTTAAGGTGTTCCCTTACAACTCACAAAAAATGGGCAATTTCAATTTTCGAAGAGAACACAACTCACTCACCCATTAACTAGTTTTAACAAATCTCATTAAAACACAAGCTTTTAAATGCAGTTACAACCCCACACAGACTGTTTTGCTGTGGATAAGAGCTCATATTAATGCTGTAGTTAAGACCCCACACTAATGTTGTAGTTAGGACCTCATACTGACATTCAAGTTATGGCCCCATACTAATTCTGTAGTAATGGCCCGATACTAATGCTGAAGTTACGACCCCATACTAATGCTGTAGTTACGACCCCAAACTAATGCTGCAATTAAGACCCTGTACTAATGCTGTAGTTATATATCACAAGCAATGCATCGAAATTAGAATTTAAAATACTGACCTTTGGTAAATCTTCATGGAGTCTAAAATACTCTAAGGTGGATGTAATGCATGAATTCACCACATCAACAGGAGTTCCACCTTCAGCAGCTTCATTTTCTTCATGATAAAGGTCATATGTCTCCAAAAACCTGTGCGTCTCCAATGCCAGCAAAAGACTCTTCTGCCAGAAACTTCCATCAACATCTGTAAAAAGTTGGAGTTTTGTTTTATCAGAGAAACAAAACAAATAAGGAGTGGCTTTCTAAAACTGATGAAGGTCTGTAAAAGTGAATCCAATGTGGAAGGAAATGATTAATGTATAAGTTGCTGTTGCTTTGAAGTGGGGTAGTTCAGATATGCTTGATATGTGTGTGACAAAGTAGGAGTTTGAAAGGAACATATTGAGAAGTAAGAGAACAATCATACCAAGATGGTACAGAAGGCTGTGAGAAGGAAGGTTTGGAAATTCTGAATAAAGATCAGCAACTTGAAAAGATTACAAATACATCTCTTTCTTCATGTCTTGCTTGCTTGTCACCAATTTCCACATCTGCTCCTCTAGCTACTGCTCTCTATTCTCTTGTTCTTCTCACTCAGTTACCTTCCTTCTAATTTTTTTTTTATTGGTCTTAAGTTCATTGATACTCTCTAACCCCCATCTCTCATCTGCATTCTATTTCTGCTCATATATCTTTCTTTCTCTTAACCTTCTGCTACTTTCTTTTGTACCCCTCCCAATCATTTGGACTCCCCTACAGATACCATGTCCATACACCTTTTTTTTTCAATAACAATATAACTCCTTAATCCCATTACTCACTACCTTTATAACTATCATTTTATTACATCATTAATCCATGCATATTTTTCCAATTTCTTATGGTTACCCTAAAAGGATAACATTAAAGGTCCACATCCATACTTGCATGGGTTTCCTTATGGGGACAACAGCTGTATAGGTTGCCTCTTCCTGCCTTCACTAAATCAAGTGTGCTTTATCAGTACAGACTGGTGCACACAACTATAATTAGCATCAGAAAGAAATCCTAGTTTCAGTTACCCATATAACTCAATGGGATAATATGTCCGAACCTGTGGGAATCCTATCTATATTCGTACCAGTTGCTTTTCCCACAATCACTTAAACTGAATGCCAAACTTTATCAGTATAAAGATATCCCTCAAGTCACATGAAAATACATTTTATACTAGGAAAGAATCTATGTTACTTCCCCGTTAACCATGAAGGGGAAATATATTTAAGGGCTCAGTCCTTTAAGGGTCAAAAGAACATTAACAAAATTTTTTTTTCAAAATGATTAGAACTCATTACAAAGGTACTTCATAGATGTGAAAACCTAGATAAAAGGTAAAAATAAAGTCATACCTTTTTTAAGAAGGCTATTCACGAAACCACAAATCTTATATGCAAATGTGCCATCAGCTGCTCCAATCATTAGCAAATGTGTACTGGTTGCTATGAGGTTGTTGAGCACTGATACAACTATAGCTACATCATCATCTGCAGCTCTTAGCTTCCTCTTTCCAGGAATTCTGTCTACCAATGCTGGAACCACAACACTGAAAGAACAAATTTAATAATAAATCTAAAAACAGCTCATCTTACTAAACAACAAGGTATGCATGTAAGAAGGAAGGAAGGAGAGTGAGTGGTTCCCAGTAAATGCAGGTTTAAGTAATAGGTGTGGCATGACCCAATATCTGTATAATCTGTTTATAGACAGGTCAGTGTGGAGTGGTAAATGCAAGAATCTTAGAGCAATGGGCAGGTCTTTGGTAAGTTGGGGGTGTGGGGGCATGTAAGGTGAATCCACCGCTGTTTGCACACAAGTATATACTGGCATACTTCAGAGAGAAACTCCAAAGGCTAGTGACAGAATCTGAGACTATATGTGAAGGGAAGATGCGGAGAGTAAATGGGTACGAGAGTATGAAAATGAAATGCAGCATATGAATGATATGGGATGCTTTGAGTGTGTCAGAATGGGAGGACCTTGAGGAAGTGGAGTGCTTCAGGTCCCTGGGAATGGACACAGAAGCTGATGGAACCATGGGGACTGAAGTGAATCATGCAGTGGAAGAGGGGAGCTAAGATCCTAGATCCATTTAGGAGAGTGCGGAAGGGGACTTCAGGGCTTTTTAGTGGAAAGATGGATATCTATGACGACATAGTACCTGCCAGTATTGCATGGATGTGAGTCTTGGGCCTAGAAAGCTAAAGAAAAAAAGTGGATGTGTTAGAAATGAAATGCCTCAGGAAGAAAAAGTGGAGTAATTATTACTCATTCGTACATTACAGTGAGGGAGCTTTACATTCAAAGGATCCCATCTCTTGAACGTTCTCTACTATCGTACAACTTCCTATGTATGTTTTCTGCATTACCTATGTCCTCTGTCATTCTATTCATTCATCCATCACTCTTATACTATAAGACTACTTCTTCATATCTCTTTTAATGTTTCGTGCTTAATTTCAAGTTGCTTCCTGTTGTTGCTCTATCCCTACATCTCTTGAAGAACTGTACACTACCCAAGTCATCAATCTGTTTTAAATGCTTAAAGGTTATAATCAAGTCACCTCTTACTCCTCTCTCTTCTAAAATGGGCAAATTTAAAGAATTGAGCTTTCCCTGTAACTTTGCTCTCTTAATTCTGGCACCACCTTTGTTGACTTCTTCAGGACCTTCTCTTTCAGCTTTTTTTTTGCTTCATTAGGTTTGGCAACCAAACTTGATATGAATATTCCAGTTTTGGCCTTATGTAGGATATGAGCAGCTTGCAGAATATTTCCTTGTCTATACACTTGAAAGCTATTCTGATAATTGCGAAAAAACAGTTTGTCTCCTTCAGTATTTTCCTAATGTGACTCTGGTTATGGACACTGTCAACTCCTAAGTCCCTCCAACACACAATCATAAGGCTTACTCCCTACTAGATACCAATCATACTGAGGTCTTCTTTCACTCTATCCCATCCTCATTACCTTACACTGGTCAGGTTGAATTTCATCAACCATGTATCAAACCAACTTTGGAGTCTGTTTATGTACCCTTGTGAGATGATGCAATCCTCCAAAGGACAAGATATATCATGTGAGAATGCCATAGAAATTATTTCAACTACATGCAATATCTTTTTGTTTGTGATGATACAGGTGTGAAAGGAGGCATTAGCCTCACTTGATGAATTAGAAATTAGTAACAATTATGAAAATAAGCAGCAGTCACATTAGTATGGAACCCTCTATTTATTGATGTACACGAATAAACACTACTTCCATACGTGATCAACTTGGCAAAGGTAGAACATGTCCAATAAAAAGGCTATCTCAAGTAAAAGATGTGGAGAGGTGGAGAGAGGAACAGAATTAGAAATTAATCAGGACTTTTTACATGTGTTTGTAGACCTAACTCTTAGGGGTACAAAGGTTATACAAAGAGGGAAAGATGGAAGGAGGAAGAGAATTCCACAGGATAGCCATTCAAAGGAAGGAGGTATCATAAAAGTCAATCCTACAAATGCTGGTCTCCATACAGAAACTATAAGAAGCATCATCCAGATGTGGGCCTTGGGTCTAAACCTTAGGTTGGGGAAAAATGCAGGAAAAAAAAGTTATACCTGGGGGCTGGGAAGAAAGAATACTGATTACATATCTCCTACATGTAGTAGAAGGTGACTAAGAGGGGCAGGAGCCAAGATGGCTGGGCATCCTCCCCACCTGCATACTTTAACAAAGAAAGAACAGAGAAAGCAGCCAAGCAAGAATTTTTGTCTTCTATGGCTCATTCACTTATTCATGATGCTACCTCACTCATGTAGGAAACAGTAAATATGTTTGATAGAAAAACAAATATGTACTAAAGACAAGGAGACTGCATATACCTGTTGGCCCAATCCAGGCAGAGAGACAAAATTGCTGAACTATTGAAAAAAAGGTCGTCTGGGTTTTCACCATCATCATCCCTATCTTGAATATCATGGGGTTCCTGACCCTCAAGAGAAGGGTTGTGGAGGACAGCAATCAAGCTCAGGTACTGGGCCCAACACTCACACAGGAAGACATCCGAACACAGTGGTGTCAATTCTTCAGTTTGCCTCAAACGCTCACCAATCATATCCTGAAAAAGATTTTATATGAGTTCAACAGATCTTAATACATATCAGAATCAGAGGGATAATACTCCTAGAAAATGATAGACCATCACTTATATTCTGACAACAAAAATGCACACACACATATACAGATGACCCCGACTTATGATGGTTCGTCTTACGACTTTTTGACTTTACAATGGTGAGATATTTAAAATTCTGTAATAAAATAGGCATTGTGTTTGATGATTTTGTCCAGCTGCAGTCTAATGAAAGTGTTCTGAGAACATTTAAGGTAAGTTAGGCTAAGCTATGATGTTTGGTGGGTTTGATGTACAGTATTCAATGTATTTTTGACTTGCGATACTTTCAACTTATGATGGGTTTATCGGAACATAACCTCTTCATTAAGTCGAGGAGCATCTGTATTGCAGAAGAGTTCAATAAGAATTGGGGTTTATAGTGCTGTTCCTGATTAGTCAAGCTATCCAACAATAAAATGGTCCAAAGTGAAGTTCCTGAGCAATAGGAGACTGAAAAAAAAAAAGCACTATTTGTTTAAAGGCAAGAAGGATAATAATGGAGGTTCAGTATTACAAAGGTACATATGTTCAGTGAACGTGGTAAATTGCAAACAGAAATGATGACTAACAGATTGGCTGCATGCACAAAGCATCCAACTGTGGGAGGAACAATGTGGCCCCAAGCCTTTATAGCATTTCACTCCATCCCTCCGCCTACTCCTTAGTTCCCCCTTTAACTTGTTCCTTCCACTTCTGACATGTATACCACCTTAGTCATATTTTCGTCACTTTGAGGAAGTGGAGTGTTTTAGAAATACGAGAGTGGACTGGCAGCAAGTGGAACCATGGTGGCTGATGTAAGCCACACAGTGGGAGTGAGGGCCAAGGTCATGGGCGGAGAGAGAGGTCACTAACTGTGAGAGCAACGATACGTACATCTGATGGTACAGTAATCCCAGTGGAATTGTATGGATGCATGAATCCAAAATAAAAAGGTATGGAACTGAGACAATGTGTTGAAAATTAAATGCACAAGGACAATATGTGATGTATGGAGGGTTGATTGAATAAAAAATGACATGGTAAGAGAAAGACGTGGTTGTAAAAAGAGTATATATGATGCAGCTGAAAACAGTGTGCTGAAATGGTTCTCAAAATTGGATAGGATGAGCAAAAGGGTATACATGTTAGAAGTAGAAGGAACATGGAAAAGGGGTAACCAATGAGGAGGTGGAGGATGCAGTGACTGATGTTTTGAGTGAAAGAGGCCTGAATAAGCAGGAGGGTGTGAGGTGCACATGGGATAGAGCAAACTGGAGTGATGTGGTATATATAATGGTTACATGCTGTTAATGGGCTGAACCACAACATACGAAGTAGTCAAGGGATACCAAGGAAAGGTATGTGGGGGTCTAGTTGTGGACTGGAGGCTCTGGTGTCCGTACAATATAAATGAAAGCTAGTGTGGAGGTGAGCAAATAAGGCCATTCTTTGTCTGTTCCTGGAGCTTCCTTAAAATCACAGAAAACAGCAAACAAGTAGGAAGAGAAAAATTTTTGTACCATACCTAATCTTCTTGCCAAAGAAGCACCTTCTACAGGACTCCCACAGTACCCAAGAAGCAGGGTTGGGGGAGGACCATAAAATACATTATGGTGAAGCATGTGCCAGGGATGAGGTTTTATATTTCTGCATGGCTTAGTGACCGATTATGTAACAGCAGTAGTCTGAAGGGGATGGGACTTGAACTTTTGCCAAGAAATGAGTGCAATTCATGTGGAGGTGGGACTGAACTTACTTATCTTTGTTTTAATGCTCAGTATTGAGTGGTATTGTTAATAACTGGTGACTGCTTTTTTTTCACCAGGTCGGTTGTTTGGATATGACTGCTTCTGGAGCAATAGGTCACCAAGTAAATGAATCAAAGTCTGGAGTTGAGATGATTGTCTGGACAGTATACTCACATATTTGTAATTAAAGATGTATGATTACTCACTTTCACTTTGCTCATATTTTCAGTTATTTCCAGAAATAGGTGCCTGTTGTGGTCCAATGCCGAAAGTTTATTCAGAGGATGCTTCAGGATTTGTCTTATCAAACGAAGGGCAATTAGAGGTTGGGGTGCATTTGTCTCAAAGAATCTCACACCACGACCACGACTACGACGACGTTCCTAGAAAGGCAGTGTTGTTGTTTAACTAAACAGCAAAAGACATTTAGCTAAATGCATAAAACATAATCTAAGGACACTAGGATGTATATTCTGCTGGAGTTACCATAATATACTGGTCAAAATGCAATGGCCCTTTGGTCAAACTTTTAAGCTCACTTATGCACAAACAAAAAACTTACACTGGGACCTACACAGACTCCAAAGTTGGTCTGACACATGGTTGATGAAATTCAACCTGAGTAAATGTGAAGAAATATGGATGGAATGCAGTGAGAGAAGGCTTCAATATGAACATCATTAAGCAGGATATAAGCAGCAGGAATGTGTGTGTGAAAGGGACTTGGGAGTTGGCACTGCCCATAACCTGTTGCTGGAGTACCACATAGGGAAACTTGTAAAGACAGATTGTCACTTGGTATATATTAGATTAGCATTCAAGTACTGTACATGCAAAAAGAAGTATTTTGTAAGCTATTCACATCCTACATAAGACCAAAACTAGAATATGCTTCTCAAGTTGGTCACCACACCTAAAGAAGAACAGAGATAACAGAGGTCCACAAAGACAGAAGGAGAATAGAGAAAGGTGAGTTACAGTGAAAGGCTTGAGACCTTGAATTTGCTTAACATGCATGAAAGAAGTGTGAGAAATGATCTGATCACAACCTTTAAGATTTTATACCTGACTGATGATGCAGACAGTGAAAAGTTCTTCAAAAGATGAAAATTTTTTTTTACAGTATAAGAGTGGTGAACAAATGGAATATGCTGAGTGTGATCAATGCAGACAGCATACAAAATTCAAAAGGGTTCATGACAGCAGAAAATGCTCAAGAAATGGGGCTCCACAAGAGTAAAACTTCCTCTCCATGCAGTACAAATGGTTAATCAACCATATACCTGAAAAATAAAATATGCAAATACTTTACAGGAATTTGTATTTGCACAAGTAAGCGGCACACTTAAGATGCACCAACCATAGGGCTTGTTAATAAAATAATGATAAAAAGTAGCCTTGCTTATGCTGTTTTCAGGTTCTCTAAAGTCTCTTTTGGGGGCTTATTTCATTTTCTATTGCTTAACTTAACAGTAAGTTGTACTGTTTGTTATTCCTTCAACCAGAGAGACACTGAAAAGGAGAAACTTTCTAAACTAGCAACAACACAGTTTCTTGGAAGAGGTTGTGCATAACCAACCTCCAGACTTTTCTGACTGGAGGGCTCCAATTCTGGAACAGTCTTTTTCTTCTTTGCTGATGCATGTCCAGTGTGCATTCTTTTCCAAAATAAGACATTTTCATCCATACTAAACACATGCTAAGGTATGTCCTCTTTCCTCAATTACTGATGTCTAGTCATCTGAAAGATCTTGGAGAATTTAATGTAGTTTCCCTTTTATATATATCAAAATCTTATGACAAGGTATGGTACTGGAGTCTCACCTCCAAGCTACTCTTTTTGACTTTCCTCTCTCTGTTACTTCATATCTAGCCTCCTTTCTGGCTGATCAATCTTTGTAGTTGCTAATGGACCAACCTCTTCCCTTTTCCCTCTCAAGAGCAGTGTCCTTCAAGGTTCTATATCGTGTCCTGTAACACTATTCGTCCTTTTCATGAGCAATCTCTATATAAAGGTCAAGGTGGATAAAATTAAACAGGGTGTTTCATTTTATACTGGAAAAATATTGGGAGGGTAAGAGCTTCAAAATTTCCCACTATAAAACTTATTAACTGAACAAAGTATCACAATATGTACACATTTTTTCCAACAGTCATCAGTGGGAACAAACATTTTTCATCACTTACTAAAGGGGTTACTAGAAATTCAGAGATTCAGTGAAGATATTCTGTGATAATATAGCACATCTGAAGGTATGAGCAGTACAAAAAAAATTAAAAAGTATGACATCACACCACACAAGGCCAAAGTAAGTTTTTCCTTAGTAAAAAAATATTGCGATTTTCATTTTCAAGAAGAGTGAGCATTGTGTACTAAATGAACTGCAAGTCAATGATTAGACAATGGTGACTTTAATTTCTGCTTTTTCTAATCATACCTTGGTATTGGCATCCATGCCAGCCTGAAATCCTTTCTCAAGCCACTCAGATGCCAATTCGAGGACATCATCAGCACGATTCCAATTACAAAGGGCATTGATGTAAGTTGCATGTGAATCTTCATTGTCCTGAAATGCAAATGAAATATGCTAATCACTCAAAGCACACAAGAATGAATGACTATGACACCCTAAGTATTGCCCTAAAGTTAGCAATTACATTTTATCACATCAACAAATCTGAGAAAAATTAAAGTATCTAATTGCCATGTCCTGTGAACAGGTGTCTAGCACATTTCTAGGAATACTGGATCACTGGCAAGGACAACAGAATTGATTCTAGCTATGTACAAGGGCATGAAAACTATTCTGGGGAACTGGTCATCCTTGCCCTTTGCCAGCTTACAGGGATGAGGCTCGGATATCCATTTCCAGATATCAATTCCCATTAAATCACACCTGAAACTTCATTTACATCAAACTGATTACAGTATGCTTTAACTGAATGGCTAGCAGGTCTTCAGGAATTTTGGATCCCTCGGAGATCTAACAAAAGTGATTCCAAATGTACAATCATTTGAGAAAATAAGTCAACTTGATCTGACCCTGAACAGGACATCTGGGATGAATGGCAGCTAAGAATTTTTTGAGTTAATTTCACTAACTAAATTATCAATTAGCCAATTTCAACATTCCACACCTGATCTGACTGCAGTGCTCTGAGTCGTGATAGGCAGTGACCAACCAATGTGGGCACTAGAGTACGTGGCAGAAAACTAGAGAGGTACAGGAGAGCCTGTGATACTTCATTATTTTCCTGAGGACATAAACAGAAAAATTAGCAAAAATGAGACATGAGGTCATGAGCTCAAAATCCTGTTCTCTAAACATCACATATCCAAATTTCATGCCAAGTTAATTGCCAGTTGGGTAATAACTTCCCATGCCATGCAGTCCAGCCACCTCTGTGCTAGGATATTTCCATTTCTGCAATTTAGGCACTAACATACATAATGTTACATACTAATATTACATCAGGGGAAACCTCCTATCAACCATTCACACAACTTTAATTATCAATCATTTACTTATTTTCCACTTAAAATAAAAATTAATGATACATACATTATAGTCGACAAGCTTAGATCAGAGACAATACTTGAGAAAGGATGAAATTAAGGTATAAAATGAATGGCTTCAGTCACTTTAGGGTAAGCAACAGCCAGTGACTGTCAATCTTCCTTAATATGTAAGGCTTTTGCTTGCGCTGCATGTCTATCACTCACTGTAAAAGTTTATTTCTTTTTTTTCATACCTGTATTTTCCACTGTAGAAGGGCAGACTAGGGGACAAAATAATAATGCCTTCAATTTCAAACATCCATTCTTATGAGGCTATGTATAATGTAATAAAAACAGAATCTACCACACACAGATAAGCTCCAGACTACACCATGGTTTTCCTTACTTCATATATCATGATACAGCTCACAGACAGCATATGTCCCCTCTCTCACAACTAAAATACTACAACAATTCCATTTCATTCTAACCAGTGCACACCTGTTGCTCTCTGCTGAATGTTCAGACTTCAATACCCAAAATCCTCCTTCACTCAACCTCCTCAGTCTCATCCTGCTCCTTTCTCTTAACAACTTCTGACATATAGATTCTCTTAAACAGTCTTTCTCCCACAACTGATATGGATTCTCTTAGTCACTCTTTCTTCATTTATCCACTCCAAATGCCTAAGCCATTTTGGTACATCCTGGATGGCCTTCTAAATCAGACTCCAGCCACTAATTACTGAAAGTGGGAAATCTCATGTACATTATTTTGTCCAACTAAAATTACAAAAATCATTATGAAAACTTTCCTTACCCTGCTGACACATTCAGGTATTTATCCCGAATGTGAACGTACAACCTATGCAATCATCCACATAGAGATGGAACATATCAGCAGCATTATTCCATATTCATACCTTAAATATTTTGAAAAAGAGAGGCATACTCTTTGATATTCTTGTTCTTAAGGCCTCCAGATACTTCGTGTTCTGTGGTAGTGCAAGCCTGTGGGCATTGGTAGTCCAAAGGATAAGAATGGTGTCCAAAAGTCCACCAACAAGAACTGGGTTATCTAAAGGACAGCTGCCATCATCATCATCATCTTCAGCTTGTCCATCAGTGCCACTATCTGCATGATAAAATCATAACTCAGAATGCAAAATGAATTATCAATGTACTACTATAAGCAAATGAAGAAAATTTTCATAACGTAGGTGATAATATAATAATAATGATATCCTAAGGAGCAGGGGAAGAAGATTACAACCCATTTATATCCTGCACGTTGTAAGAGGACACGAACAGGGGCAGGAACAGGAGGGTTGAAACACTCCAAAATTTGTGTTCTTACACAAACTGGAGCAGAAGAAAGAACCAAAAGAGGGTTTTTCCTAAAAATCTTAGACAGTGGTGTCTGATTGTGCATTAATGTAACAAGGATTAAAAGTAAGGAGAAACAGGTGTGATAATTAATAAGAT
>JAUUDW010028954.1:0-11006 GCA_032361385.1 Panulirus guttatus | reverse complement strand
GCCTCACATACATGTGGACTGCTGGCATTCTCTTCACAAACATACAAAATATCTCTCCCTGTCACACACAACACTTGACAACACAACTCTCACAGCTCATTCTTCGTAACTCTAGATTTCTTGTGGTGAGTGCTGTGTGCTAGCCCTGCCTTTTTGCAAAATGGTAGGAGCAATAGATAGAAGTAATATGTAGAAACATTTAGGTAGGACTATTAGGTAGAAACATTAGGTAGAAGAAGTAGGTAGGAACATTAGGTTGAAGGAGTCAGTAAGAACATTAGGTAGGAGCCTCTGCAAACACCGTGCTAGACTGGCCCTCTGCCTGTGGCCTGTTAGGGGTGCGGCACTAAAGGCTAAAGAGTGGCACTGGAGTTCCCTAGTTATGGAGTCTCTGTTGCCATGGCCACCCCCTTGAGGAAGTTCCTGAAGGGAACAGGTGTCAGAGATATAGATATACATGTATTCATATCTTACATAAAGCCCAAACTGGAGTATGCTTATTAAGTTTGGTCATTGTACCTAATGGAGCTCAGAGAACTAATCGAAAAAGTTCAGAGGAGGGCAGCAAAGATGGCACCAGCATTAATAGAGTTAAGTTAAGGGAAAGGCTAAAGGCTTTGAATTTCCCACCTTGGAAGAGAGAAGAGAGAAGGATGGTCTAATCACAATCTTTGTGTAAAAACCGATGATAGTGAACAATTCTTTAAGAGATGCAGGGATAGAGCAACCGGACGTCACATAAAGTAATTTAAGAAACTCGTTAAAAAAGATGTGAGGAAGTGCTTTTATAGTAGAAGAGTGATGGATGAGTCGAAGAGAATGAATGAAGACAACGTTAATGCCCACGTCATCAATATATTTAAGATAATTGCCAGATATTGTTCAAGAGACAGCCCCCCCCCCCAGATGTAAGGCTCCCTTTCTGTACAGTACAAAGAGGTAATTGCACACAGACAGAATACATGAATATAGGAAGTTGGGTGATAGTATGGAATCTTCAAGAGATAGCAGTTCCAGGAGTGTAAAATATTTTTTCTTTTACCAAGTATGAGGAACTAAAACTTTAAACAGACAGCTTGTTTTTGCTTTTACAGCCTGAAAACTTGAAAATGTATCCACAGGTTGTAAAGGGTGTGAGGGTACTGCAGTGCTGACAAAGAACTGACCTAAGGGTATGAGGTGACTGGTTACCCATATGGGGAAGAACATAAGGATTGGCAGAAATTCATGTATTTTGGACTTGATCATAAGTGTATATCTAATCTAAAGATATCAGTTACAGGACTTTATGAAATGCATGCCTAAATTAAAGGAAATCTTATGCCATGTTGAATCATAAAGGAAGTTTAATTGTATGAAAGATGAATAGTGAAATCCATTCTTGAAGATTAAGAGGAAAACTGTTTGTAACTACACACTGCATTCCTTCTCTGTTACTTTCCATGGCTTTCATGAATAATTTTAAGATGTGTTTTATTTTTCTGACTACAAAATGTTTGTAAGAAGAAAAACAGTCACTTTAAAGGTTGAGCACTGTTCTGTATGAGGGAAATTTGTATACTGGTAAAAACTATTTGAATGAAGCTGTTATAGGTATTTCTTTGATGTTTGCTCCTGAGAGCTGGCTGCTTGTGTGCCCCCACCAATTGCTAGACCACGCAATACTCGGAAAGCTGCTGCATCGCATGTTTTTTGTGTGGCCATCGGCAGCTTAAGGGTGTGCCATTTTGATAACTGCTTCTTTCTTTACATGTCGAAGCTTTTAAACTCTCTACCCTCTCATGTCTTTCTCAATAGCTATGACCTGACACATTTCAGACAAGTCTTTCACTTTCTAAAAAACTCGTAAATGCTTCCCCTTGTCTTTTCTCTCTCTGTTTGTTAATTCTCTCCTTATTTCAATTGGGGCCCGGCCTTGAGGTGGACTTTTGTCCGTGATTGGAGCCTTCAACATAAGAAAAAAGAAAAAAGATGTGTTGAGATATTGGTGGAATTTCCATTTATTATGGTTAAAGGCATTTGGGATGTAAATGAGTAGAAATTATGCTGACGTTTTCAGATTAACAAAAATTTAATGTGAAATATCTCAACAGTCATTAACTGATTGCGTGATTGGATGGGTACAGCGATCAGGAAGCTACTTCATTTATGATGGCTGGGCTACTGGATATGCATCCCCTCTTATGGATTCCAGACAAGGCATCAAGAATGTAACTGGAAAGATTATAAATGGAGTCACACATATTTCATTTGTGAGGAGGAGGATTTCTGGAGACAAAGAAAATGTAAGTGAATCTAGATTGTTATTATGTTATTAATCAATATATGAATCATTACATGATGATGATAACACTACAAGCATAAAATGGTGACTGCTTTTAAACAAGATTTTGTCAGCACATCTGCTGGATTTCTTGTGACAAGTAGAAATGTTCAATCCACGAAATTTTTTTTGAGGATTTCATGAACAGTCATAATTTGATCATGTATTTAGAATTACCATAGAGTTTTATATGCATGTATTTAACCTTGTGATCCTATGTTTATGAAAATCAGGGATATTTAAGTGAATATGGATAGTATAAATGCTGATTTTTCATGCTGAAACTAGGTATTTGTTTTTAGTCTACAAACAGATCCTCACTTATTTTTTTAGTCTTTTTTAGAATCTTTGCAAGTTGTCTTCTAAAACAGTTTCAAAGTTTGATCATCATTTATTCTTGGCAAGACTGCATCGAGAGAACTTTATTCCTTATGCCAATTAAATTTGAGAGAATTTGTAGAGAATATAAGAAGTGTAAAACTTCTGTCAGCAGTGAAATCTCTTGGATGACCCTTTTCTTTGTGCATCCTTGCTGAAAATGGAATTCCCCCGTGTGCAAAAAAGAAAAGAATCTAAGATCGTTTCCCCTACAGACTGTCTGTGTATCATATGTTATTGAAGAAAATGTGCAAAAAAAAGGTGGTGTACTTTCCTTTATTCTGGTGTAGGAGAGTTTTGAAATAACGAATGGTAAGCCCTAGGTACCATGGATCCATGTTATTTATGTATTTAGATGATTCTTGGTTTTTCAAAGTGTGATTTCATTTCACATAGATGTGAAAACATTATACACTGTATGTGATTTTATAAGGCATGATATCAAACATCCCATATTTATAATATGCTGATTCTATTTCATGCACATTATATATCTGTTTACTTATGCAGACTGGGCATCATTTGCTTAACTTGAAAAAATAATTTTATCAAAAATGTAAACAATAAAACAAGAGAAATTATTTCTTTTACTATAAAATTGTGCACAACGTTAACTCTGTTAATTGCACGCTCTGAAACTACAACACAGTTGCACTTTTTTTTGAATACTTAGGGATGTCTGTAATGTATGATATTTTATTTCAGCTTTGTTGTTAGATTCTTAATGGCATGTAAGGATAAGATGCGGAATCATACATCATTTGAGAATTTAAGTGAAGGTTCAAAGGTTTACACTAACAATGAATGCATGGTGCATCATACTGCATACAGCCACCATAGTAGCATGATGGAATGATAGGATTAAGGGACTTGTTTTGTTGGCCCACCCAATCATGATTTTGGGAAAGTACCCACCCCTTTGGCCTTTCTGAGAAGCCTTTCTTTAGAGTAGTTTGGTTCGAACATATTGATTAACAGTACTGTACATTAGATGTTGAGGATTAACCTTGTGTGTTGCTGGGATGTCATCTTAAGGGCAGATTGGTTTTATTGTACCACACATTTTTTTTCTTTTTAGTGGCAGTCCAATCCCGGAGAGATATGTAAGTTTTGAAATGTGAAAACTGTTTCTCTCCAGTGATATATTGCAAGCAGTTTTTGTGTGTAGTTGTTTCTTACCCTTCTCATGTAAGAAATCTTTCTAATAACTGACTGACAGTCATTGGGTTGACATCCATGCTCTGAGAATTATGAATTAGTTGGCTGGCAGCTTTGTAAATGTGGTTAGTGAGGGGTGAGAGTTGTTGACTGCACCAGAAGTCGGGGGTTTTAAGAGGATTCTAACCTCTAGTGATCCCAGAGATTCTCCTGAAGCTTATTAGACAGTCCTAGAGAGCAGTAGTTTTTCATAGTTCAGACTTACTTTTACAGGGTGTAATTTTTTGTGCATCCATGGATTTCGGAAGGTTTTTTGAATGTCTGTAAGGGAAAGTTTTATAGCTAAACTTCATGTAACTTTATCTGGGAACATGTAAGCCTCTTAAGCTTTGATGGGGCCCCAGGCAGCACTCAGACTTGGGTATTACAAGAAATGCCTCATTTTGCCCTCTAAGGTTGTTACATCCCTTTAATCACATTGCCACAATTCAGGCCTTCATGAAACTGTGTATGTACTTGCATAAGGACTTGTTTCTTTAAGAATAGTAATGTATTCTTATTGTTTATATGTTCCAGGATATCAGCTTTACTGATGATAAGTGCTATTACATGATGTTCCCCACAAAAGGTGGCATTGTCAACTATGTATCTAAGAGAATCCAGAAGCATGCTGTACCACCAACAATATCCTCTGAACGAATCTGCATTCGCTCATGTTCAAAGTATGGTTAGTATGAAGTGCATATATGCTACTATATGATAGAAAATTTCTTGATTTTTTATGTAGATTTAGTTAATCCTGGAAGAATGGTGTTGAGATACTTTTTCATTTAACCTTTAAGTTGTGCAATTGATCTGGAGTGACTCCTTTAAGCAAAAAATTCAAATGGCTGAAAATTGTTTTTTCTCCACAGAAAATATCTACCAGTATAGTATCTATAAGTAAAGGTAAACCCTAAAAGATATGTATACTTTCCTCTATATTGGTATGGTATAGTTAAGGCAAGCAGGTGGCCAGTGTACAGTGATATTTGCAGACGTAATCTAACTTAAAGTTGTATTTCTATATGTGTATACTTAAGCTCAGTGCACATTTTCTGTTACTTTGAAAGTAGTTGTTTATTTTGTATATACTAGTTGTAATACACACGTACAGGTAATTATTTTCTGTTTATTGTACTCTTCATTTTATAAACTTCTGCACGATTATTTATGAGTAGATAATTATTTCATCACATAACTAATGATAATAATAGATATTTTTTCTAACATGATCTCCATTTCCTGCATCAGCAGGAGAAAGGCTGAATTTAGTCGCATCCATTCTCAGGCTTTCTTGTGTAATGCACTGAAATCACAGCTCCCTACTAACAACCAGGCTCCACAGAGTTTTCCATAGTTTACCCCAGCCATTTCGCATCCCCTGGTTTGGTCTTTTGACTACACTTCGACCTCTGTATACCAGATTGTTTAACGTCACTCTATCCCATGCATGCCTTTCACCTTGCTGCATCTCCAGGCTCCAGCCACTCAAAATCATTTTCACTAATCCTTCTATCTTTAAGTTGGTCTGCCCTTTACTCTTATTCCCTCCACATTTGATACATATATCCTCTTTGTTAACCTCTACTCACTCATTCTCTTCATATGTTCAAACCATTTCAGCACACCCTCTTCAACTCTTTCAACTGCACCTCTCTCATGCCCACGTATTACTTAGTAGATTAAACCACTCGTGCCACTTTTGTCCTCAAAGATTTCAGTTGCAACACATCCACCATCCCTTGCTTATCCTCATCTGTAGCACATGCCTTACATCCATATAACATTTTTGGGACTACCATACCTTCCAACATACCCATTTTTCCCCTCCCAGAGAATGCCCTCTCTTACCACACATTCTTCAATGCTCCCAAAACCTTCGCCCCCTCCTCCATCCTATGACTCACTTTTGTGTCCATGGTTCCACTCACTGCTATGTCCACTCTCAGGTATCTAAAACAGTTCATTTCCTTCAATTTTTCTCCACTCAAACTCCCACTCCAACTATCCTGTCCTTCAACCTTGCTAAACCTAATAACCCTGCTTTTATTCACATTTACTCTCAGCTTCCTCCTTTCACATACTATTCCACACTCAGTCATCAACTTCTGCAGTTTCTTTCTGGAATCTGCCCCCAGTGCTGCATCAGCTAACAATAACTGACTCGCCTCCCAAGCCACTGTATCCCCTACAGACTGCATTATCGCCCCTCTCTCCAGGGGTCTCGCATTTACCTCCCTTGCTACCCCATCTATATACAATTGAACAGCCATGATGACATCACACACTGCTGCCACAGACCAGCCTTCTCTTGGAACAACTCATGCTTCTCTCCTCCCAGTAGTACACATGCCTTACACCTTTGATAAAAATTTCTGTCTGCTTCTAAGAGCTTCTCTCCCATGCCATATATGCTTAAGACCTTCTACATGGCATCTCTGTATACCCTATCATGTGGTTTCTCCAGATCCATAAGTGCCATATACAAACTTTGTTTCTTTAAGTATTTCTCACATACATTCTTTATGGCAAACACCTGATCCATGCATCCTCTACCACTTCTGAAACCTTATTGTTCCTTCCTCTGTACATGCTTTCACCCTCTCAATCACTACTTTCCCACACAAATTATCTGGTACATTAAACAAGTGCATGCCTCTATAGTTTGAACATTCACCTTTTATCCCCCTTGACTTTATACACTGGCACTATTCATGCACACTGCCATTCCTCAGGCACCTCACCATGATTCATACATACTTTGAAAATCCTACCTAACCAGTCAACAACATAGTCACCCTCTTTCTTAAGAAATCTCAACTGCAGTATGATCCACTCCAGCTTCCTTGCCACATTTCATCTTGCATAAGTATGCAAGTACTCTATACTGCATATTGATAGTAAGCAAAGCTGTTGTAAGTACAGTGCTAATAAACTTATCTACAAGGATTACAGAAAAATGTATTGGTCACTAATGTGACTACCTAATAACATGGATCTCATTGGTGTGAATTATGACAGATGTGACTTGCAACAAGTTGTTTAGGAATATAACCCCCTGCTGAGTTGATGCCACAGTGAATACAGAGATTGTCTTAAAAGTTCCCTTTTATGGATCTGATGGAAGAAATTTTGATTGAGACTTCAGATCACTGTATATCTTGTGACTAGTTCAAAAAAGTAGAATATGTTATACCTTTTCACTTATGCACAGCTAGTTGCAGAATAAAAACTTGTGCACATTAGTAAGTTTTACAACATATTCACCGAAAAGGGTGCCTTTTATCAAATCCATCAACCTTAGCACTGGATGACATGTTCCATGATTAGGATAAACCTCTTAAGGACTAAGAAAAGAAAATTTTGGGAATATCCATGGGATGGAGGTTCATCAGCAAATTAAGGAGAAATTTTACTTGTCAGTTAACAGAAAATATTAAGAAATTTAAAAAGATCCCCCAAATATGGTAAAGTAACCATATTTGTTGCAGTGCGGACATTTAAGTTTGGTGCACACACACAGGCCATAGCTTCTTTTGTGTTATAGAAGTAACTAACATCTCTACATACTGAAAAAAGTGCACCTTGCAATATAAACAACTGCTGGGAAGGGCAACTCATACAACAACAGCTTGAGTCTTGACATCACCAATCAAACTACTTCACTATTTCACACAGACAACTGAGACTGTTAGATTTTTTTTCCTGGTGCTAATCATAGCTGCTTGTGACATAAGGTACCCCTGCATACTAGTAAAGTCCACTCTTCAGTTTAAATGGGAATGGGAAGAGGCATTCCTTATAAGTACAGATAGTCACAGCACACTAAACCATACAAGGACAGCTAGACCTGAGTGAGTTGAGGGAAGTTTTTTGTTTCATATATTTCTTTTAACTTGAAACCTTTGCATTCATCTGCTTGAGAACTGCATGGGAGTTTTGATAGCTTCCTATTTTGTAACCAGATTTTCATATCCCTTTCTCTGTTCTGGAAAGCTAAGAGTATATTTAGTTTAGCATTCTGTGAAGATCTCCAGTTTATTTGATCATGACATATTACCAATAGCTTCACGCTTTTTTTTTTCATATTACTGTAACCTAAAGATTGCTCATTCTGCTGTAGTCATGTTTGAAGACTGTATCGAAATCCAAAGTTATGTTTTTCCAGATTTGTGAATATTTTGATTGATTACCAAATATCGGAAATGATGTTTCAGTTGCCAGTGTTTACCATTTAGTTTTGTATTATGCTAAATCTTGTAAAGTAAGTATTACACACTGTAAGTATAAAGTAGTGCAAGCTACAACTGCAAAAGTTATTACTTAAACAACTGAGGTCAGTAGGTAATTACATTCCTCTTGTTAAGTCTCAGAAAGCAGTAGACCTCATATGAGGCTCATGAACTAGGAGCAGTTGACAGCATATGAAAATTAATTCTTGAGATGGTTGCCTTTGTATTAAGGTTGAGTGTACAGCAATTGATACTTGTGGCATTCCACACATTGTTTCCAGACGTTGCAGGTTGAAACTTTTTCCATATATTGGTGTGTACATTTGGAGATGTCAAGGATACTTGTATGAGATCTGGGATTCAAATTATGCAATGATTTTGTTGCTTTGTCACTCTTACAAGTTACTGGATATTACTGAGGAAAATCTTAGTATTCATATTTGTAACAAAAACACTTACAAGAAAACTACACATCTTTTGTTTACATGAAAATGCAGATAACTTCATATGCCTGGCAGTGATGCACCAATAGTTAAAGTGCATGCAGCAAACCTTATAATGTCTCACCAGTTTCAGTTGTATATCATTTTATCCAGAAAAATTACATTTGTCAAATATAAGAACAAACAGATTTTTGTTTCTTTAGAGCTTTTCCTTGACTGTGTTTGAAGGATTATTGCAGCTTTCTCACCAAAGTGTTAAGGTAATTCCTTTTTACTGGGTCTTTTGAGAAATTAGTCATTCAGTCATTCATTGTGATGTTGCTTGATAGAGAAAGTAGTTTGTGTTAAAGGATTTTTCAACAATGCTCTTTGCATTAAGCAGAATCATTGATATCTGTGCATTAAAAGATATTCTGTATCAGAGATTGATATTATGAATCATTATTATGTAACCCTAGGACTTCTCCTCCAGGGTTTTTGGCAGCTTCAAGGCTATGCTGCAATCAGTAGCAGGGAAAGGATGGACTTATTTGGAGTGAGCAGTTCGTCAGCAAGATTGTACTTTGGTAATGTAGTTTTGCCAAGGGTGACTTTTCACTTTTGGCATTACCACAAACAGGCAGAGTCCAGTTACACTGGAAATTGATACATTTACATTTTATTAATACAAAGCTGCTGTATATTTCACTTTGTACAGTAGCTAAAACAACTATATCTGCAGATGGGGGTCGACATGCTCCAAAATTTTACGCGTGATTAATGATATCTTTTGGAGGGGGGGTATTCTTGCCTTCACCCACCACCTTTCAGTACCCATCACAGGAGTGTGCTGCCATATGAGAATGATTTACCAGTTATATATGTGATTACTGTCTCACAGTACAGGTATACAATTGTTGCTGCTCCTGATATATGGCTGAAGTAGTAATGTGGCATACAGGGCTATGGTTGCAGTGCATAATTTTTGACATCTTAATGACATCTGATATTCGAATCATAAGAATGAGTTTGTTGATTATGAACCTGGTTCATGAGATGCTTCACTTCTGGTTATGAACCATATCAGAGCCAACGTTTGACAATGTTGTTTCTTGTGCCATTCTTCATGGAAACCTTACAGGAAAGGTGGGGGGAGGCATTGTTGCCCTTTACAGTGAGGGTCACGGCATTTCTGAGATTGCACAGCGCATCAGTGTTTACTGGAATATGGTCTGTCAATGGATCAGGTGATAATGTGAGACTGGGGCTCTAGCTAAACAGCAACAGAGCTGCCAAACATGTAGCACTACCCCAGAGGAGGACCAGGTTGATCAGTTTTATTTGTAACATGCCATAATGTGGCACCAAAGAAGCCATAAGGGATACAGTCAAACATCTGTGCTGGTGGCATCCATTCCTTGCAGGTTTAATGCCGTTATAGTGGCTGGAGGTGCTTACGCAAAATACTAACCAAATAAGATAGATAACCAGTTCATGTGTTCATTTCCTATATTTGGGAATTCATGCAAAACGACACATTAGTAGAAAACACTTCTGACGCCAGTTCAGTTGCTTATCAGTCCGAGGAGAGATAATGTAGCGTTACAGAATAAAGCTTTTAAATGGGGTGATAACCACTTGTTGGAAAATATAGGCAACTACCGGAATGGAAAGTCAAGTTTTCAGGGGTTCTGTAAAATAGTAAAACGTTTTGCGACATACTGACATAAGAGTTGAAGATATGCTGTCAGCACTAAATAGAATGTGAGTGGATGAAACAGAAGACCCAAATAAGTCATCTCTTTATACAATGAGAGAGACGAAAATGAGATAGCTAAACTCCTGACTGATTTTCTCAATAAATGACCTGCAACGGGGAGAGTTCCAGAGATGAAAGCTTGCTAATGTAAAACCCGTTCATAAAACTATAATAAATCACTGCTCGGAAATTTATCGTCTGAATAGCTTAACGTCTGTAGTTGGTAGATTAATGGAAATAATCATTCAGCATAAGATTGTAAGTCATTTCAAGGATCACCAAATATTAAGACGTTCACAGAATGGTTTTTGATTAAATCATTCATGGTTGACAAATCTGCTTGATTTTTCTAATTCTATAACAAACAAGTATGATTAAAATAAAGCAGCTGGTGTTCCCTATCTTGATTTTCAATGGGCATTCGATAGAGCTCCACTTCAAAGATTGTTAGTAATTTAAGTCACATTGGAAACGAAAGGGTAAGAGAGATGTGTGGTGATAATAAGAGTGTGGTTGAGAGAGCTGAAGACGATGCGCGAAAATGTTTTAGACATATGGGTCGCATGGTTGAGTAAAGGTTGACAAAGAGGGTATATATGTCAGAGGTGGAGGGCAAAAGGAGATGTAGCAGACCAAACGCGAGGTGAAAGGATGGAGTGAAGAGATTTTGAGTGACTGGAGTCTGAACGTTA
>JAUUDW010028845.1:350-17175 GCA_032361385.1 Panulirus guttatus | reverse complement strand
CCCGATGCCACCCAGCCACACCACAAACAGCAAAAATGTACAAAAGAAAAGATAAAAATTATAACACAAGCCTTCTTTTCTTCACATCCAATTCCTGTCCTTGTATCAGCGAGGTAGCACCAGGAAACAGATGAAGAAAGGCCACATCCACTCACATCCATACATGAGCTATCATATGTAATGCACCGAAACCACAGCTCCCTATCTACATCCAGGCCCCAAAGACCTTCTCACAGTTTACTCCGGATGTTTCACATGCCCTACTTCAGTCAACTACCTGCAAGTTGAACCCAGTATACCGCATCATTCCAATTCACTCTATTTCATGCAAGCCTTTAATCCTCCTGTGTGTTCAGGCCCCAATCGCTCAAAATCATTTTCACTCCATTCTTCCATCTTCAATTTGGTCTCCCCGTTCTCCTTGTTCCCTCTACTTCTGACACATATATCATCTTTGTCATCCTTTCCTCACTCATGTTCTCTACTTCTATACATCCTCTTTTGCTCTCACAACCACACTCTCTTTATTACTATACGTCTTTACCACACTTTCATCACTTACATACACTGCCCACCAAAGAAGTAAGTGCAAGGAGGCTGTGGCACAACCATAAAGGATAAACATGGAATAAAGCCATGGAAATTGTGTATTCACCACAAACTAGTGCTTTATTGGTTTTCCCTTCTTCTTTATATACTCGTAGAAATGACAAGGAATTGAATAAGCAAGGTTCTAAAGCCATTTAGGGGCTATCTTTGCCCATATTTCACGAAAGCTCACCTCCAGCTTAGTTGGGCAGAAGTGTATAAATATGAATGTGGCAAATGATGTGCCCTTACTATTTGAATGCAAGGAGAGACTTGGACAGCATGGAATGCACAGCACTGGCACTGGGTAGCCAGCTGGGCTCACATTACATCACAGTAGCATGTGTTGTAATGATCAAGTGGAAGTAAATTAGGTGCCCACACTTTATCGAAACTGTTATATCAAATCATGCTATATAGTGACACTACTACAAGTGAAATCTAATGAATCAAGCCTAGAGCATCCCATCAGATCAAGGTCATCAAAGCCTTTGATAATTCTGAATACCTGTACTAACTTTTTCTTTCCTAAGATAAACAGATTTCAGTCATTTAGATGGCCCTCGTAGTACTTGGTTCTCAGTCCAGGTCTCATTTTAGTAGCTCAACAGTGTTCTCTCCCCATTCTGTCTGTCTTTTCTCACAGAGGGTGACCAAAACTGTTCAAGATGGGGATGCAATAATGAACTGTAAAGAGTAAGGGCAATTTCCCTAAACTCAAATTTGAAAGCCCTATCTATGAATCTAAAAATCTTGTTCACTCTATGTTCTACTTCTATGCACTGCTTACTTGGCTTAAAGTCATGGGAGACTATTACACCAAAGTCCTTTTCCTCAATTATCCTTTGCAGTTCAACAGAATTCATATTGCAGCTTAACTTTTTGTATTTTTGGTATTTCCTCCCAATTAGTAAACCTTTGTACTTATCAATGTCAAAACTCATTTCCAACGTATCAGCCCAGTCCATAAGTTTGTCTTTTGACAGTTTGAAGCTACAAATGTTCAAGTTCAGTTGTAGATGTATTTTTCATCTTAGTATCATCTGTGAATTTATAATCCTTAAAATGTAGCCCATCATCATGATCATTAATATAACTCATGAACAACCTGGTGAAGTCTTCAGGGGCCTTCTACCTGCAGAGCCCAGGCTGGGCCAATGCTGTATTGTAGGGTCATTGGTCAACCAAGACAACCAGTCCCAAAAGTGATCCCTGTAGCATATCAGCTGTTACATCTAACCATTCTAAGGCTTGATCATTACTGACTACTCTTTGTTTATGGCCAGTCAACCAATTTCAAAACCAGTGAAGCACAACCCTATCAATACCATGTGCCTTAATTTTTGTTAGTAACACTTGATGTGAAATTTTAACAAATGCTTTTTGAAAATCTAAAAAGATGACATTAACTGCTTTACTTTCAACATACATGTTAATTATATCATAAAAAATCAAGCAGATTTGTCAGAACTGAGCAGTTTCATTGAAAATCATGGTAAGAATAATTCAAGTGGTGGTCTTCAAAATGGTGTACACAGTTTTGTCTGTCTCAAATGATTGTTTCCATAAGTTCTCCAATAACAGGTGTGAAGCTAATTAGAAGATAATCTCCAGGCAGTGGCTCAATACATTTTTTATATTCTGGTGGTATGATGGCAAACTTTCATTCCTCATTCCCAATAGCAAGTGACTTATTGAAAAGAGCAACCAAGGGCTTAACTTTCTCACTTTTTGCCTCTTTCACAGTCCTCAGATGAAACTTATCAGGATCTGCCATTTAATCTATTTTCATTTCATTTATTACTGATAGCATGTCTTCAACTTTTGTGTCAATATGTTGCAGATTTTCTCCTCTCTTACTAATAAAATCGGATTCAAGACACAAACTGCATCATCAATTGTTACTGCAGATGTAAAACACTTAAGATATTTGCCATGTCTTCGTTGTCTTAAACTAAGTAACCATTTTCCATTATCAATGGACCACTTCACAAGGTACTGACTCCCTTGCTTGTACCATAGCTTTAAAAATCCCTAAGGTCTCTTTTTGCTATTTTTGGTAATATACACTTCGTATTGACACTTACTGTCTTAAAAGTCTCTTAGTTTCTCCACTAAAATTTCTATAATTTACTCTATCATGTTGGTTATTAGTCTTTGAGTTTCTTATGAGCTATTTTCTCAGACAAGAGTCACTTCTTTATTCAATCATTCCACCACCTAGGCTTTGTTTTGGGAAGACTCGTCTGCAACACATAAGCACATATGTTCCTTCCACTGCTTTGAAAGTTTTACTGAAGCCTTTCCAAGATATGTTCATGTTGCTTCCATTGACTGTATCATCCCAGATTTGTCTGTCAAGAGCAATGTGAAGATCATTAAAACTTGTAAGTCTAAAATCTGGTAATTTTTTGCAACTGTCATGTTGACCAATATCACATGCAGTCCTGAAGGACACCTGAAAAGTACTTTGTCGGTAATCATTTGTATCAGACTTTTCACTAACTTCAACATCATTAATGAGATTCTCATTTGTAGCTAGAAAAAACTCTAATCATAATGAGATGTAGTGTTTTTCTGCCTCCCTGAAAAGCAAAGATCATCCTCATCCAAGGATGACTCAGTGTATGCCAGTATACATCCCTCAAATGCATTTTTGTCCACATATTTCTCCATACAAAACTACAAACATTTTTCACAGGAGTCATTTTGATCTTTTGTTGTCTTATTTGCTTGTTTAACACCAAAAGATCTAGAGCGATTACAAAACAGAAAAAATGCAAAACACATGAAAGACAAAAGTAGTGGCTAGGGTGATCCATTAAACAAACTCTAAGGCTGTAACCATATTATGGCAAGTGATGCCAGTACTCTCTGTAGGTACACTTGTTCTCAAGACACAACAAAGTCCTTACAATTCACATCATGGAAAATCCATAAGGAAGACAACAATGCCCACTCAGCATCTCCGAAAGCCAGAGACAAAAATAAAGATATTACAAGGCAATCAAGCATTGGTCAAAAGGTCAAAACATCATATGCAAGCAAACGTAAAATGATATAAAATCAACAGTAGTGTAGCACCACCCATATCATAATGCTATAACCCTGAGTGGAGCGCTGCATGATATGGTTGTCCAGTGAACAAGTATATGCTGGCCTTGGGTGTTTTATGAAAATGGTGGGGGAGAGGCAGCTTCTCTTGAAAACAACTCATTATGAGGGTGAAAAAGTGTTTAACCCCTCATCTGGCAAATATTCCATTAGGGTTTTGTCCAAAGGTGAAAAATACCCTATCTGACCTGTCCAACTACACCGAGGTCTCTAGGTTTTGAATGAACACTATCTTTGTCCTATGGAGTAATCAAGAGATATATTATACACAAGAATGTGCCATATAAATTAAACAAACAAATTTCACAGTTCTTACAGCAAGTCTGAACTCAATGCCCATGTTTATCAAGAAGGAGGACTGAGTGACAGGACCATAGGTGACTAGCTTTTCCTGAACCTGCTGCTTCAAATATCCAAAATCCACATCAGCTGTCAGATCTGCTGTGCCAGGCTCACATAATGGGTCATGAAGCACATGGTTTCTGAAGCCCTGAAAAGGTAGTACAATAACTATGTAATGTAAATACACGTATTCATCCACATAACACTTGGTTGGACCTTGAATTCTATATAAGAAGAAAGATTTTAATGAATTAGTATCATCATAAACTTTTGCAAACAAACATTCTACCTACTTATCAATTTATCATCAATTTTTTTCCTGCATAAAGGCATACACCTTTTGTGGAGTTGATTTTGCAGAACTTAGGTTCCCAACCCTTGTCCCATTGGTTGGCAAAGACAATGAAAGCAACATCCCCTAAGTCAGAGTTACCCAGCTACCCAAGAGCATTTTATTTTCTTTATGTAGACAATTATAAACATTACATAAAATTCATACCATTAATCATGAACTGTAAAATATAACTACTATAGCTCCACTATTCACTTACCATCTAAGGTTCTATCATGTAAATCAGCATCTCAAGGATGCATTATGAATTATTTTCTTTAATACTTGCCAGTCAGTTTCCATCTCAGCAAGGTACCACCAGGAAAAGAAGAAACACAGCCCCATTTTCCCACAGCCACTCTCTAGCTTTCATGTATAAAGCATCCCACCAGAGCTCATCAAACAAAGCCAAGCCCTACAGACAATTCTGTTGCTTCTTTCCCCTGACTCCTTCACATAACCTGGTTCAGCCCAGTGCCAGCTTGTTGCCCCTCCTATACCACATTGATACAATTCATTCTATCCCTCCTGAGTGTTCACGCCACAATATCTCAATGCTTCTTTCACTCTAATCCTCCATTTTCTTGGTCTTCCCTTTTCCTTTGCTTTCAACATTTTCAACACATAGTTCCTCTTGGGTTTTCTTCACACATCCTCTTCATATGCCCAAAACATTTCTGATACCTAAGAAGTCTCTCAAAATCAAACTGCAATTACTAACACATTCTGCTCTTAATGACCTTTTTTACATGATCAACCCATTTCACACTATACATTGTCCTCAGAAATATTTTTCTAAATAGAACCATCATCCTCCATTCTTTTTCATTCATGGACCAAGACACATCCATACAATACCATTGGAATTACTATACCTTTAAACACCCATTTCTGTCCAAACATAAAATGACTTCTTTCTCACACTCATTGCACTCAGGATGCACTTTTGCCTGCATGGTTCCATCCACTGCCATGTGCATTCCCAGGTACCTAAAGCACTCCACTTCCTCCATGTCCTCCCTATTCTAAGTCACACTCAAACTATTCTGCCATGCCTTTCTACTACACACTCCTCTCACACATTCTACTAAACTCAGACACAAGCTTCTGGAGTCTCTCCTTCATGTCTACCACCAAACCTATTTCATCTGCAAACAGCAACTGACTTAAATTCCATATCATACCCACCCCCAGCATACTGTAGTCTTGCCCCCTGCCCCCAGGAAATTTTTTTTCTCCAGCTATGGACAAAAGCCCACATCAATGCCGGGCCTTAATTGAAATACATAAAGGATTTTGAGACAAAAAGAAAAGACAAGGGAAAGTATTTAGGAATTTTGGAGAACATTAAAAATCTGTCTTCTGAAATGTGCCAGGTCACAGTTATTGGGAAAAATATGAGAAGGTAGAGAGTTTCAAAGATTCGATGTGTAGGGAAAGAAGCAAATATCAAAATGGCCCATCCTTGAGGTGCTGATAGTCTCATAATAATCATGTGAAGCAGCAGTTTGCCGAGTATGCATGGTCTTGCTAGTGGCATGGGCACACAAGCAGCCAGCTCTCAGGAACAAAAACCAAAGTAATACCAACAAAAGAGGGAAGGTGAACTAACATTGCGGCATAGGACAAGGAGGTTAAGTCCTGGAAGTTAGCCTGGGACAGTTTATAAATCAGACCGCTTTCGACTCAATTCTGTCAAGTAAGGATGCAGAGCTAGATCCACCCCAAATGTGATAGTACTCCATAAAAGGAAAAATCAATCCCTTGTATAAACCAAGCAACATGCATCCACCTTCCTTACCACTCCTCCAAGAACAAACCAAACAGCTATGTTGATATCATTTACCCTTGAGGCAGGTCCACCTTCATCTGGAACCACTCACCCTCCTTCCTTCCTATTTCTTACACCTTATTCTCCTGGCAAAAACTCCTCACAGAATTTAGTGGATTCCCTCCCACACCACATATTCATAACACCCTCCTCAAAGAATTTCTGTCATCTTTACCATATGCCTCCTCCAGATCCATTAATGCCACATACTGTACAAATCCCTCTTTTTCTCCAACTATTTCTCACAAAAATTCTTCATAGCAAATATCTGGTCCACATATCCTCTACCATTACTAAGGTCACAGTGCTCCTCCACAGTCAGATGCTTTGTACATGCCACTACCTTCAATTATCACTCTCCCATACCCCCTCTCTGTGGTGAGGGGATTTTATGGATTGTGCACTGGAAACGTATTTGTCTCATTTGCACAGTCCATGAATGAAAAGCTGGTCATTTAGAATTTGGAATTAATTAACAGCGACATTACCTCATGCAAAAGAATTTTGTTTGAGGGAATAAATAAAACACATCTCATTCTGGATTTCTCTGCTAATTGAAGCTAAATGTAGGGATGTGGTGGATGCTGCACTACCTGAAGAGAATAGGATATTCTAATGATGGAAGAATCAATGGAGGTTGCCTGAGGATCTAGGAGTGGCAACCAAAATTATCCAACTCTTGGCACCCTCTCCAGTTTGCCATCAACTATCATTAGCTGAATGATCATCGTATTCTTGGTCTAAACAAGTGGTTTTGCTAGGGTTTGCTCATTTACATATGGGGAAGCTATCCCAGTGTCTGGAATGGGTAGGTTACGGGGTGGTACTCTGGAAAGTCAGTCCTACTAGTTACATAAGTGGAAATGATGGGATGGCAAGAAGATATTGAGATACTTCTGTTTCTAAAGAATTCATTTTAATATACCTAACTGTAGAATTATCTAACCACCTCCCTCTCCTGGAAAGGCCACAACAGTGACACAATGATAACCAAATAAGAACTGGACATGCATGATGGCAATTTCGACTCTTAAGCCCTATCTTCCTAAGGAAAGGGGTTCTCAGAGTCAAGATAATAGCAATGAAGCCATTGTCAGTTCTATCGGGGAGTCCTTCCCTCGTAGAATTTCAAAATTTCTAGACAAACAGGAGATGACAGACAGCTTTTGCAGGTTGGGGAAGAATCTCAGTCCAAGAAAAATAAATCTGAAGATATTTGGCATGGTTGATATTGAAGTATCTGCCAACTGCTACCTGACTCATGTGAAAGAAATTATCTTCAGCAGAAAGCTCCTTAATTACTCTCCATCATCAAAATTTCCCCTTGGCTCTAGCCATTTTAGATGGAATTACAGCAAAGGAAGGTACTGCTACGTCCATCTCCTCCAGAACTGATCTGCTATGAACTGCACCTGTCTGAATCTTTTCCCACAAATTCATCCTTACATGTTTTACTTAATGGAGTAGCATGACCTAGATGAAGTAAAAGCATTTGGTTAGGTGTGAAAACCCCTAAGTCTTAGAATCACCAGAAACAGGCGTCACAAGTTTACTGTTTACATAGCTTCCTCTTCACATAACACTTTCATACGTCTTTCACCATCTAGAACCTAGTTCCTAATCACAACACAAGATCTTTCCAACAGTCCTTGCCTTTTCCAAATTCCTTCCATGCATAAGGCTGTAAAGACAGTTGAAATCCCAATTAATTTGATTAAGGAGGAGATGATTTTTAACCTGGTTGACTCATTCCAATGAGTAAGGGTTTCTTGCAAATCTTGTTAACCTCCAAAAGAGTAGATATCAATTTCTGAACATATCTTCTCAGATGCTCCTCTCCTAACCATGAGCTATTTCTGTCTCTACTGAACATGTAGCAGAGGTTACTGGAGCAGAAATGAAAGCATGTATCCCTGTTTCCTATTAGATTTCTTCTTCAAATCCAAGATTCAACCATACCCATTATGAGACCATTCCGGCAGGGACATAGTGCATTTGGGCTTGGATGAAACTCTCATTCCTGCAACTCCCAGTAAGCATCTTTGTCTGTAATCACTGCAAGATTGCTGTCTGTGAAGTGAAGTATTCCTTTATCCAAAGGAAGTATGAAAATCTCTCCTCTTCATCACTGACAGGTCTTTCTAGTCTTTAGCAAAAGGCATTGCTAATAACTCAATTGTACAACTTATCCTTAATTTTCCATTTTTACAGAACTAATGCTGTCTCTTCCACTGATAAAGCAACTCTTTTTGGTTCTCTTTTCTCCTCTAACTCCATTCTGGATTACTCTAACATTCCATCACCCCAATACCCTTCTTACTAATCCTATGCCCACTCAACCCCTATTAATCTCTTTACATTTGGTTTGAAAAGCACCTCTCTCCTTGGATACAAGCAAGGCTTATGAGCCAGGTGGCATCCATCCCCATGTATTGAAAGAGTGTGCTTCTAAAGTTGCATCTATGCTTATATGACATTCTACTTGTTCAGTAACAATACTATTCCTTCTTCATGGGAATATGCATTGGTACATTTCATTCCCAAGAAGGGGGACCTTTCTAACCCCTCTAACTACTGTCCTGTTGCTTTGGCTTCTACTGTTTCCAAAGCAGTTGAATCACTCTGCAACTCCCATTTATCAAACACCTTTAATCTCAGTCTTTTCTCTGAACATCAGCATGACTTCTGCAAAGCAAGATCCAATGGTGATATCTTTTTCTATAATCCCATGCAGTAGTCCCTGCTATACCAAAAGCTTTTCATAAAACATACCATTGGAGATTCATCTCCAGGCTCCCCTCTTTTAGCTCTCCTCCCTCTCTTTGTTCCCTCATACTTAGCATCTTTTCTGGTCAACTACAGCTGTAGTTGTTTATGGATCAACCTCTCCCCTGTTCCCTATCAACAGTGGTGTTCTTCATAGTTATGTCCTGTCTCCTACTCTCTTTCTCCTTTCTATTAAAGATTTATTTTCTTCACACGACAACCAAATATACACATATGCTGATGCCTCAACAGTGCATTCCCTCACTTCTTCAAATCTGCTCCATCTTCTCTCTCTCTCGATCTGCATCTTGTCTCGACATAACTTCCTCTATAAACTCTAGCCTGGGCAGGATATCTCATTAGAGTGATCAGAATTTATTCAGTTTCAGAGCTTCCAAAACACAATTTCTGCCTATCCCTTCCTCAATAGCTACTCATAGCTTTCCTATTTCTTTTGATGTATCTGTATACCAATACTTTATACAGGGAACATACTTGACATCATTGCAACATCCAATCTATCTTTGAAACCTAACACTACACAAACAGGTGAATATTCCCCTATGAAACTGGGAGTCTTGTTCAGACACTGTAAATTCTTCTTCTAAACAGGCACTCTGTTTATGCAAACAAATGATCCATTCTTGTCTGGAGTACTGTTCTAACATCTGGAGAGGTTCTAGCTCTACATATTACTAACTCATTAGTAGGTATGTTAGTATGTTAGTTGCTTATCAACTCTCCCAATCTAATCAGTCAACTTGACTAACATATCCTATGCCATACTGTTGAATTACTTTCTCTCTTCCAAAGACATTACAGTGGGTTTTGATGCCAATAGCTGGCTGCATATGTGCTCCACTGTTAGCTAGACCATATAACATTAGACAAGCCACTGCATCACATAATCATTGTGTGGCCAATAACAACTCAAAGGGAGACTATTATGATGTGTTTCTTTCCCTACACTACATAGTATTGGAATTCTCTACCCCATAATGACTTTCTAAATAACTATGACATGGGCCTCATTAAAAGGCAAGTTTTCCATTTTCTCTGAAGTTCTTGAAAGAATTTTTCTCTTTTCTAATTTCTCCCAGTCATTAACCATCATCACATTTCAATTAAGGTCCAGTCTCATTGTGGACTTCTGTTCGTGACTGGAGCCTCCAACATAAAAAAGGGAAAATGTAAAAACGAAAATTGTAAAATATCAAAGCCTCACATATTCATGGCAGCATTACACATGACAGTCAGAGAAGGGAGGTGAATGATGACTTTCCTTTGTCTGTTCCTGGAGCTACCTTCCTTATGTGGGAAAAGGCAAACAAGTATGAATGATGAATGAGAAAGAAGTTCTCAATGCAACAAAAATTTTTTATATCATATTCTCCTACAAAGCTTATGACACCCACAACACAAGTGAATGGTTATGCACTCCTAAACTAATGATACAAAATCAATCCAATTTGTTTTTACAATGACAAGAAAAAAATGTGATGCAATTCATGTCATTTCATCTTTTGTTTGTGACATTCATATATCATTCACCAAGCTCATTTCCAGGGCAGAAGAACATAACTAACCCTAAAAGTGTTGGATACTTTGCCATCATATCCATAGTCTACAATCAGAGCAATGCCTCCATCTTCTTCAATTCTGTTTGCCATCTCTCTACACAACACTGCAGCCTCTGGACTCACTTCTACTTCATCACGGGTTTCTTCGGGCTATAAAACCAAAGGTATATGAATAATGTGGTTATACAACAATCTTGTAATGTAACAGACAATAGAAAAAATAACTTTCAAAAGAAAGTGGAAAATTCAAAATAAAAACTTTTTTTGGTAACCAAAAGAGTTCTTACTTGAACAAATACTTTTGCAGCTGGTGTAGCAGCCCGTGAGAGAACGTATCGAAGATGGTGAGGCCCATCCCCATCATCTATATCAATCAGAACTTCTCTCCATCCATTCTCTGTCCTTCGAATCTTGTGAATAGGTAGCACATCAAAGAACTCATTTGCAAGGAAGACAGAAAAACTTTTTGGAACAGTGCTAAGATGCCTGTGCCAAAAAATCGGTGACCCAGTTGTTGTAGTACTTTTTTTATAATATAAATCCTCTTCACAGGCATCTGTTTAATGAAGATAAGAATTCAACTACCACACTCCTTAACAGTTATCTACAGACAATACTGTTGATCAAGCAATACAGTGGAAGAGTAATGGAGGGAGAGAAATGGTGTGTGCGAGGGAGGCATGCAAGGATAGGAATAACTGAAGACTTTTGTTGTGGCCACTTCCATGATGGGAGTTCCATGAGGGAATGGGCATCGGAAATAGACAGAATAGACATATGCAATTTCTAAAATCACACTGGAAATTAGTTAACTGAAAACATGTTAGTACAAGCATATTCTTAACCCTCCTGTGTTTGCTCTGCATATAATATGTGAAAAAGCATTAAGAAATTAGAGGAAGCATTACTGTGAATATGATGATAAATGTAGTTTTCTAAGCATTATCCCATCTGAGGCAGCATATACAGAATCTTTCAAGACTTAAAAATATTTCATACCCTCAGCCAGTCAGAGGAAACAAAGAAAAAAATCAAGGAAAATGCTAGGAAGCATGGAAAATCTCTTTCGTCATTGACATTTTCTGTGGCTGATAATAAGTAAGTAAGTACGTAAGTAAGTAAGTAAGTAACTTTACTGTCACACTGACTATACATACAACATGAAAATCTTGGCACAGAGTTCATCCATACAATTACAAAGGGAGAATAATATAAAAAATACATATTATGTATGCCTATGAGCTATCTTTGTGAAACACACAACAGGTCTCTTCAAATGCAATTCTTTCTTAAAGGACTGACCTTAAACCACCACTAATCATGAACTGATCTGACTATAGTCAACTAAATCAGGCACTTACTGCAATGAATACCCACCAGCTAAACCTAATACCTAAGGAGTAACTTGCTTTAAAGGTAAACTACTCGTACAATTTTTCAAACATATCTGTTCTCTAAGTGCTAAAAAAAGTAAAAAATGCAGAATGGGTGTGGAGATTATATGCAAAACAGTATACAAAAATATGCAAACAATTTAAGCAGTGGGTGTAGTAGTTATTAAAATAGCTTTTCATGCAAAGTCCAATCCTACATCTTTTCTCCAGTCTATAATTTGTGACTTTCACAAGAGAGGGAGAGAATACTGCCCATGTATTTCCTAAATGTCATACAAGGCGACCACAAGGGGTAGGAGTAGGGGGCTGGAAATCTTCCCATCCTATTTTACTTTCCAAAAGAAGGAACAGAGTACGGAGCCCAGTAAAATCTTTTCCTCTAAAGTTGTCATCTGTTCAGGACACTACCTTACTCACATAAGAAACAGCAAAAATGTAAGAAACAAAAGAAAGACTGACACATTCATGCATGCTAATCAAAATGCTAACCAATATCATAAAACAACTAAATGATACATACAACTGTCTTTCACAACTTAATGCGATACTGGAATCTGATTGGTTTAACACTTACATGACTCTAGCAATCACATAAAAATCTTTTGTAATCATAGCTGTGTCTACGTGCATCTATTTCAAATAATCAGTCCACTTACAAATGCAGACTATCATGTCACAAGCTAATTTTGAAATCTATGATGTAAAACTAAATGAACAAAACCTAATGTAGGACTGAGCTTTGCATGTACTCTATTTTCATGGTAAATGCAACCTTACTTTAAACCCTTCCTTGATAGGAATTAACACATGATAACCTACGTAGCAGGCAGCAAGAATGATCATATAAGAGCAAACTTTCGTGGGCTTTGTTTAAATTCCCCGCTGAAGTACTGATATTTGTACAGCTGCTATGAGTTGCCTTTGTCATTATATGTACTTTCTTCAAATCTAGAAGCAATTCTAATGTGTAAATATGTATGCAGATAAATGCATTTTGGTGCATTACACGTGATAGCTACAAAATGGATTCCAGTGAATGAAGCCTTTTCTTCATCTGTTCATGGCGCTATCTTGCTAATGTGGGAAAGAGCGAAAAATGAAAGAAAGAGAGATTAATATAAATATGGTTTTGATGCATTATACATGACAGCTAGAAAGAAGTGAACAAATGAGGCCATCTGTTATTCTATTCCTGGTGCTACCTCACTTATGTAGGAACAGGAAAGCAAGCATGAATGAAAAAATGAGATATGTAAATAAAGGTAAATAAGTGCAAAGGTGGGAGGTGTGCATAGGATTAGGTGAACTGGAAAAATGTAGTGTAAAGGGGGAATCTTACTCTTAATGGGTTGAACCAGGGCATATGAACTGAGCAGGGGAAACCACAGAAAGGTTTGGATGTGGATGGAATGGCTCTGCTTTCGGTGAATTATATCTGACAGCTAGAAAGTGAATGTAAGTAAATAAGGCCATTCATCTGTTCCTGATGCTACCTTACTACACGATACAAGGCAATCAAGCATGAAAAAAAGTGTAAATTCGTAAGAAAAAATATGTTCATATTAATACTAAATAGCAATACATGGCATTTACTGAATTTGAGTAAAGAGGCTTACCCCCCCCATTCTCCTCCCTTCCAATACCCTACTGTCTCCTTCTGCTAGGGAAGCTGCACATTACTTCAACAGATATGGCATAGCCATATGAGTTGTGTTAGCTCACCTTTTTTGTCATATCCTTTACTTTTCCACGTACTTCTTCCGTAAATATTGATATGTCATCATAAAATGTGTATCACTGGGCTCACCTTCAACTGTACCTCCCCCACTCCTCCCTTCCTTCATCCCTACACTTTAACTTAAGTGTTATATCACAGCCATATAAGTTACCTTTGCTCACTTATTTGTGATTATCCTTTACTTTTACATGCACTTCTATCATTTCATAATGAAAAAAAGTAAATCTGAAGGCACCTTTTCATCCAAATTATGAGCACAATTCTGAAAGTCACTTGTCATTTAGGGGTTAACTTGCTTATATACTTTTTTTTTAATTTCATTCCTGTGTCTATCAGCATTTTTAATGTTTCGCTTATCTCCTGCTTACCCATATTTTTTTTTTTCTTTTTTTTTTTTTGGTACAGTACAGTATATGTAATATCCATGGTAACACCTGCTATAGTTTTCAAATGACTTATGTACACACACAGCTGAGAAACATTAAAAAGGTACTGGCAGACAATCCCAAATCCAGTGCCCCCCAAACTGGAATGTTCCAAAAACCACATATCATCATTATTATTGGCTGAGAGAAATTTCCAACTTTCTAGTAAGCCTAAAACAGAAACAGCTGCAATAAAAATTACCATCTCAAGTTACAAATATTTTCCTACTCCCTCTCAAATGGCAAAAAATTTTTAGCTACCATAGCACCTTACTCCAAATCGTCATTACAAAATTAAAGCTTTCCATTATCAGAAAACTTCTTACTTCTAACCAATTTCCTCCAAGAATACATAAAACCTACCTTTATTAAATTCAACTGTGTCACACAGCTTCTCTTCCTGCTTCTGACTTAGCTCCTCTGATACTTCCACAAGCTGCACACTTAGCTCTTTCCCTGATACATTAAGCTGATTCAACACCTATTCAATAAATACCCAAGGTAGTACACAAGATTATGTAAACAGTACATTATCATAGTCTTTCAAATTACAAGCCTAAAAATAGGTAAGGAGGTATGAAATGATAAAATTTCATGGGATATATCTTTCCTTGATTCCCAACTGAAAATTAGTAATAATACACTGTATCAACAGTGAAAATCATAAGTGCTAAATTTCATATCAAACTTGACTACCTTCTTTTTTCCTAGTCCAGTTTTCTCTCATTACACAATTCTGTTCCTCTAAGATATACAGTTGCTGTAGTTATATTTGTATGTCTGCAATTAACCTTTTCATTTTCAATCTCATGTGATTAAATCATTCAATAATATTTGTAGCAGTGAACTAAATAACACTACAACTAACCTTTAGAATATCTTGCATGAAAGTGCCACGACCTGGTCCCAACTCAATTAACTGCAGTGGCTTTGGTGACCCCAACTTGCACCATTCATTGTATATCCACACACCAACCAGCTGTAGAGAAATAACAACATAATGTGTAAATAACCACAATTTACACTACCAGAAGACTATTCTATTTCTATTATCTCAAACTTTATTATTTCACATGATGGATGAAGTATATACAACCTCCAATTTCACTCACATCCTCATTTTATGATTACTGTGCTGGTGTGAATATGGGCTTCCATACAAAATTAGGAACTTCTCAATTATTCTCCTAACATCCCAGACTGATTTGTCCACAAAAATTAACACCAATATTCACATTTCCAATCATTCACACCCAAATCTGCTTAACTGAACAATCACAAATAAGTTCTCTGATCCTTGTCTACTATAAAGTAGTGGCATAAAGACCTAGACTAGCCATTGCACCACCACATTACAATCATTATTCCTTTAGCCACATTCCCAGAGTTACCTCTTTATGAAATCTTTTCAGCATATACCCTTCAATGACACATAAATTAATGTTATATATTACAAATAACTGTAGAATTATTCATTATGATCACTGCTGTAACATCAGTATTTATTTACTTTCAATGGCTATTGTTTATATGTACATTTACTGTAGGGAGGCTTGTTTAGATCTATACTTTCTGTGGAAAGGGTAAAAATAGACTAGGGAACTAGAGGACAGTGCCTTAATCTCTCCAACATATATAGTCTTCAAAAGCTGATATACCACAGAATTTTGGCAATAAGGATGGGATTGCTTTGTACAGTAAGGTTTCCAGTACCACCAGAGTCAATTTCAAACACTGATTTACTGTAAAAAGGTGAGTTAGAAGAATCAGCGTGATTCTCAATTTCTGTACTACACCAAAATGGCGGTTCATGGTTTGTTTGGCCATATTGATGCTTTTGATCCTTCTACAAAGGATTTCTGCGGTTACTATGAGAGACAGAGCAATATTTCTGTGCAAATGATATTGACACTTATTCAGCTGATGCCAATGATACCACTATTCAAGCTGTTAATAAAAGAAAACTTGCTGTCCTGAATATGTCCTGGGTAAGAGTACTTGTAAGTTAATGCAAGATTTATGCAGTCCAAAGTTTCACAAGGAACAGACTTTTGATGAACTAAGTTACAAACAGACCATTACCAGCCTAAGAGACTTTACATTACTGAAACTTTTAAATTCCACTAATGCAGTCAAGAAGCAAATGAGTCCATTGCAGATAACAGTGCTTGGCTTAGGACACAAGGCTGCAACATGTGATTTTGGCTATTCCTCTCAAGAGCATTGAGAGGTCAGTTTGTAAGTGGAATCTGCAGTGCTGAGACTCAAAACAAGCTGATTACTGCCAAACGATCTTTAGAAGAATGTCTGTACATAGTCCACACTCATGAAGTTACTGGTATTGAGATGCAACAGTTCTGGAATCAAAATGTGGCTGTTCACCAAGTTCAAGCTGTGGATAGTGATGAGGAAACTGTGATACATCCAGCCCAGCACCTAAAAATGTCACCACAGCCAGTGTGTAATGTAGGAGCCATGCCCAAGCAATATAACCACTCCAATGCTAGGAAAGAAAAATTTTCATGTCAAGCTTTCACCACAAGCGATTCTCTTGCGCAAAACCAAGGCACCAGGGAGGACAATGCCAGTTCTGTGACTATATGTGCAACAAGTGCAACATCAAAGGACACATAACTGCCACATGTAACAGGAAGAATATTCACAATGTAAGGGTTAAACAATAAAATATAAGGTGCTACAACTTCTAGAGCCAATA
>JAUUDW010028736.1:0-17178 GCA_032361385.1 Panulirus guttatus | reverse complement strand
AGGTGTGTTTATGTTGGAATAAGCACAAACACCACCTTTGAAACGAAAACGTGAGTGGAGATTATAGTTAGATATGAGAAAGGGACTAGTGAGAACATCAACTGCGTTGATCTTGAGAAGGCTGTGAGCGAGCCTCCCGTACCACCCTCTCAGTTCGACTGGCCTGTGCTATATGCCATATTGACTATCAACCTAAGTGGTTGCCCATTGGCACAAAAGGGCTGAAGATTTGTGTATGTCCACGGCGCCAGGTGGTTGCGAGAAAATTACCCATTATCAGCTGGATGGCAAGACTACCGCCGCTGGTGCAGCTAAGTGCTTGGTGTTACAACTCCGTATGGGGGAGTTGTTAGCATGCATTGTTCAGGAGAGGTACCCTGAGTGGACCAAGTCACGAGACTCAGGTAGTCTCGTATGGTAACCAGATTGTTAGTGGTATGAACCGAGTGGGGAGAGGCCCTATAGGTGCTGGGTTGGGAGAAAACCCAGGCAGTGCTTTGATAAGTACATGTTGGTAGTACTGATCCATGTACTTTATGTAAATATATTTGTGAGCAGTTGTGGTAAAGTGTTTCTATTTGGAGTTAATTTCTTTATTTTATGTAAATAGCTTCTGTGAGCAGTTAAGTGCTTTTGTTTGGAGAAAATTCATACTCTAGGATTGGCAATAACTGCGAATTTTGTAAACCCTTCCAGTTGTTTGTACACCCCAGGAGGAGATTCTCCGTACTGAGTGCTGAAGGTGAGCCCTAAGACAGAGCAGTGCAGCTTAAACCCAGCTCATTACATATATATGGAAGGTATATGTGGATATGTGAAGGATACCTGTATGAGGTCTGTGCCCTCATGTTACGTAATATTTTTTGTTGATGTGTCAGTTTTACAAGATAATAGATATTTCAGATATAAAAGAACTAGTAATCATCTCTTTGACAAATACACTTCCAAAACAACTGCATATTTAATTGATATGCTTGAAAATAATCATGGAGTACTTTATATGCCCAAAAGTGGTGCAACATTAGTCCAAGAGCGTGCAGCACCCGTAAACAATGACTCCAGTGTGCATTAAAAATTAATCCTATTGCTTCACCAAAGGGTTAAATGATAGTCTTCTTCTGATAAACTTCTGGAAAAGCTTTGGGTTGTCTTTTGCTTTGTCCACAATGGTTCTTTTTTTTTTTTTAGATTTCTCTGCTCCTCCTTACCTTGCAGTGGTATTTATTTTTTGCTTTTGTATATTTTCTGTTTTCCATTTACCAATTCACAGTACATACCTGAGCTCTCTTGCTTTTTGGCATGTTGTGGTGAATCAAGCCTCTCTCCATGCCTTTCTCTATTTCATTCTCCATCTTTTAGACCTCCATGGTATCCGAGTCCTGACTTCTTTGTAGTAGGTTTCACAGACCTGTCTATAACACTGGTCTTTACTCTTGTTGGAGAACTCCTTTCTCTAATCTGCAATCTCAGAAAACTTGATCAGTTTTATAGAGTTGCTTCGAGGTGTAAAAGGACTCTGCCTGTTTGAGTTTACACAATATGTGAAAAGTTACCTTTGGCAAAATTGCATCATCGTCATTTGATGAATGGGAGAGAATATAGTCGCATCAGAGAATTTCCTGCTTTTCAAAGGAGTCCATCCCAACCCTCGTAGTGAATATAGTGCAGCCTTGGAGCTGCAAGAGATCCTGCATGGGAGGTTCTCGGGTTATAGCCCTGGAATCCTTTTCACAAAGAGGTTCTGGAGTTGTATAATTAGAATATAAGTTTGCCCGATCGTATTTCCTATTAGGGTTCAGTTTCCTCTGAGCCCACTCTTGCATTCTCCTCCGCCACAGGTAAAATCAAGTATTACACAATCATTTTTTTTTCAAAAATTCCTTCATATTTGATGTTTTCTATTTCCATGATGTTCTGTGTAAAGACAAGGTCATACAGTGGTGTGTTGTCCACCCTAAATCTAATATGCCCCATGATATGCTGATATAACATGTTCACCCGTACACATTGAAGGAACTTGTATCACCATGTCTCCCTGTTTGCGTAAGCATCTAAATTCTCGCAGTCTAATTTTCTTTAATTGAATTGAAGTCTCCCAGTATCAATTATTCACTCTTCATTAAGGGATGCTTTGCTGCCTCCCTTAATCTCCTAATTGTTCCTTTGTTGTCATTGTATATTCATCTGTCCTGGGTCACTGTGGCTCCTTGGAGGATTGTAGAGTAACAGCACACTGTACACTTTCTTCCCTCTGTAGTTTTACCATTCTGTGGTGTCTGAAGGTGCCATCTGTTAAATTTCTTAAGAGTTTAATGTTCTCCCTTATTAACCCATTGACTGCTAATGTGCTGCATATGGCACAGGGCATGTCCGGCAGTTGACTGCAAGTGTGCCTTGTCTGATCCCGGCCATTTGAAAATCCTTGGCTTAGTTAATAGTGGAGCATCGCAAACAGTTTCCACATTCTTCACCCACTCATTTTTTTCATTCAGTTTTGGAGGTCAGTGACCAACATAACACCATAGGAGATAGTACATCATTTTTGCAATGCCCAGGTAGCAAAGATATTGCATATAGATGATTTATTTCGATTCTATAAAAGAATATACTGTAGATATATGTAAATAAAGAAGAGAACACTTATTACTGGAAATTGTAAAATGATTGAACAGTGATCCTGACCTATGGAATGGGTCACAGTAGTCGAGAATTTAGGCTGTAAAAACGAGCTATTTCAGAGAAGCATGTGGTTTGACTAGATGGAATGAAGAAAGAAATGAGGGAATTTATGAGAATTTTTAAGGCAGGGGATGCATTGTGGGGTGGTAGGGTGGGTGAAAATCGTATAGTTGAACCTCAATAATCCGGAAACCTTGGGAGCTGACCACTGCCGGAACACATAAAATGCCGGAAAACAGAAACTGACCCCTAAGGGTACCCCCTATGTAAACATATGCCCAACCCTAGTCTTGCCAGCTCGTTCCACATACATATTGCTGTGTTATCAAGGAAGAACAGAGCTTAAAACACGAAATAATACAACCAATAATGCTTTCAAACAAGATTCTGCTTTGGGGTGTGCCGAACAATTATCTAAAATCAAAAATATTTTACACTTTGGATCGAGGCCAACAGAGTTAAGCCACATCCACACTGTCGGGCAGTTACCGATGGGCTGTTCCCTCACCTGGCAAAGTCTGTCGGTCATGCTTGTGTTGTTGTCCACACTGTTGTGGAGGTTGGGCACTCATGTCGTACAGTAACCAGTAGTTGGTCGGCAGGCCTCGAGTGCGGCATCACCATGCGCAGCATAGTTGAAAGGAAAAAAAATAGCGCTGTGTAGCATATTGATTGCTGTGTGCATTGAAAAGAAGAAAAAAAAGCACAGTGCATAAAACCATATGGTGTAAAGAGTGGTAACTTTTTGTGGCTGGCAGCGACGTTGCTCCAGACCCGACGTCAAACCACCAGGCAGTGTCGGTGATTTCGTTCAACTACAGGTGAGGGAAATCCGCTGATTTGCCCAACAAAGTTGCCACAAAATGTCTGATGGCAGACTTAACACTCGTGCCCGCCGGGCACTGCCCTTTATTGTGGATGCTCCATTCCGGGGTGCTCTAGCTTCATGCACGAATATTCAAACCATTCAAGAAAAAGTTTAGTTGTCATCCACCCTGTTTTAGTACCACGATAGATAAGTGGAAGAATTTTCATTCCTTTAAAGGCCCTTGAATGAACACTCTAACCAGTTAGCATCAGCCTGGTTTCATGAGTTCCTGCACATTGCTGCAGCCTAGAATTGTTACCCTATCTTTGGAATCCGTACCCCTAGATGGAGACTCAGTTCTTGTGCAAAGGTTTTTCATGGCATACAACTCCAGTACAAGGCAGATTCGTCAGCATTATACACTCCTTCTGAGGCTAAGTTTTCCGCTCCATTTCCGCTGCCGCTAACTGTGCAAATTCATCCACAAATTTTGTCGCAGCTAAGCATCTCCCCAGAAATGCTTACACCTTCATTATTACGTCGGAGCTTAAACCACTGTATAAGTGCACCGTATAATTCTGTACTCCTGACACCTTTGAAAGTGTTCCGAAACTTTAAACTTTTCTGGCTTTCATTTTCAGCAAAAAACTTAGAAATCTGCTTCTTTTGTTTCTTTAAGTCACACACAGTTGACGACCCAATCCCATAGTACTCACACTAAGTCCTTATAGAAATTCCCTTATCAAATTTTCTCAGTAGCACCACCTTCTCAAACATTGATACTGATTTATGCTTATGCTTATTAGCACTAGCACCATCTGCACCTCTTGGTCTCTTGGATGACATCCTGAAGGGCTAAAATACAGCCGAATTTATGAAATTAACTATCTCGGCTGCAGCACAAACAGATTTTGGCGCCTTAGTGCTGCTAGCTGTGCCGCCCAGGTAGCAGATCCACAAACTAATAATGTGCTGGACCATGGGAGTTGCCGGACCACAGAGTGCCGTATTATAGAGGTACAGCCTGTGCCACTTGATATGTCAGAAACAATAAAAATACTGTACACAAGGCTTTGGTCATATTTTTGTCTGTTTATTTAGCAATCATTGATAATTATCGTATCTCATGACAAATCTTTATATGCAGACTTTTCAACCTACTTATCTGTCTCTCCCTCTATCTTTCTACCTGCTACCTCTCTATCTATCTACTATCTATCAGTTAAAACATATCATGTAGAGGAATGTAGAAAATGTGATGTGGAAAAATGAATTTATGATATAATTAGTAATGGACAGGCAGAGAACACATGCAGTTCATGAACAGAGAGAAAAACAAAACAATAGAAATGGTGGGAATAAGATGACCAGACATTCACTGATGACATGTACTGCTTAACAAAAACAGGAGATACAAAATGCCATAGATGCAAAGATAAATGAACAAGTCACAATAATTAAATAATTTTCAATGACTTATTCACAAAATTGATTCTGAAGGTAATGACCTTAAACTTAGTAAAGAAAGTGTTTTATTCAATAACGATAAATCTGCCACCCTGATGCCAAGTTGTAACACTCTGGTTACCAAGATGGGCATAAATTTTGCATTTGAATGACTAGCTTTAAAAGTGTGTATTTGAATCTCGAAGTTTAAAGGTTTATATCTAACTGATAAGTGCTACATGCTAAAGCTGTAGCTCTTAATGCGACAGATTTTAAGTTTTATGAAATAACTGACAATAAAAGCATGTTTAACTTCTGAAGTTCAAAAGTTATCCAGTAAAAGACTATGATATTACAGGATTTGCATGGTTTGATGGAGAAAATTTTAAACTTCATAAGTATATGAATTGAAGATCAAAATCAAAGGAGAGCTCCTGTAATTTAAGTGAAAGTCAGGAGCCTCTTTGAAGAAATGATAAGCGTGGAAACTGAAGACTTTTAAGCAAGTTCTACCTTGTTTGAACAGTTCAAGTGAAGATCAAATTTACACTTAGTGCATAGCACTATCAAGATGATCATGACAAGATGCATACAAATACACTTCATTGTTCTTTCTCCATCAAACCAGCCATGAAAGCCACAATCAATATGCTAGAGTCAGGGCCCGTATGGGATCAAGACATAAAGTGCTAAAAAGGGGATACCTCTGTACATGCAACAACTTTGCCCAGGAAATACTTACTGAAACCATACACTACTATCTGTTGCTCTAGAAGTTATTGAATGGAACCTTACCAGAAAATGTGATGGCAGTCTAACTAAGCTGCAGAGTGAGCCAACACATTAGTGATTGTCAAATTGCACTCATTTGACTAAAGTAGCTGTCTTTTCATTCAGCCTCACAATACATGAACTGCAGGCATTCTGTCTACGAACATACAATCTCTCCTTGTCACACATAAGACTTGAAAACAACTCACATAACTCATTCTTCCTAACTCCTTGATTTTCTGTGCTGAGTGCTTATGTGCTAGCCCTGCCTTTTGGCAAAATGGTAGCAGTAATATATAGCAGTATTGCGCAGGAACATTAGACTGGGACAGTAGGCAGAAGCATTCAGTAAAGTTGTAGGTAGGAACATTATCTTGGAACATTAGGTAATAGTAGCAGGTGGCCATAATAAGCAACAGTAGCAGGTGGCCATATTAGGTAGACACATTAGGTAATAGTAGTTGGTGGGAACAATGGGCAGGAGCCCCTGAAAACACTGCACCACAGATGCCTTCTGCCAGTGGCCTCTTAAGGGTAAGGCACTAATGGTTAACAAGCAAAGAAGTGCCACTGGAGTCCACCAGTAATGGAAATACTTTTGCCATGACCACCCCCTCGAAGGAGTTCCCAAAGGGAATGGACGTCAGAGATGTATTGATAGATAGTATCATTTCTTTCATACTGAATATCATTGTATGCGTGATATTGATTCCTAGGAAATCAAACAAGGAAAAAATTCATCTTGCTGCCTTAAGAGGTTTGTAAGGGGGGTAAGGGTGGGGTGAGTGAGGTGCAGAAACCTAGCCCACAGAGGTAGGACAGACTGCAATACAAATATGCACCATGAATCACATACTCCTTTTTTCTGTTATAAAAATCTACTTATGAAAAACAAACCATGCCAATAAATGTTTTATTATAATAATATTATACAATGAACCATATTAGATATACATCAAATGGAGAGTATGAGGGAGGAGATATTGACAAAAGAAAAAGATATATGTGTCACAAGTGAAGAGGACAAAAAGAGGGAGACCAAACTGGAGATAGAAGTATGTGGTGAAATAGATTTTAAATGCTTGGGGCCTGAACATGCAAGTGGGGGAAAAGGGGGTGCACAGGATAAGAGTGAATTAGAACAATGTGGTATATAGGCGCTGACATGCTGTCAATGGACTGAACCAGGACATGTGAAGCAGCCAAGGGAAACCATGAGGCCTGGCTGTTTGACATGGGGCTGTGGCTTGGGTGCAATGCACACGACAGCTAAAGAAAGGATGTGAAAAAAAAGCAACCTTTCTCTCATCTGTTCCTGGTACTACCTCTCTAGCACGGAAAATGGTGAACAAGTATAAAAAAAAAAAAGTAAAATGTTTTTTTTTTCGACCAGCTATTTATATATTTTCTCAAGGTTAATCATATCTGAATTTTTCTGAATTGTTGAATCTTAAATCATATTCTGCAATCTCTATAAGAAAGTTTAAGAAAAGTATCAAGAAATAAATCTTTTTAAATTTCCCATTATCAGAATTTTCCAAACGTCGCCTTATTTCACGACTTAATTTTCTTGTTTGAATACACCAATGCCACACTGACCATTTTCTTATTCAATGTTCATTCTAATTCACAAGAAATACATTGTTTTGACTCATTTGTTGTATGCCTCAGGAATTGCCAATAATCATGCACAATTCAAAAGTAACTCGATGAGTGAAAACAAGAACAAATGACAGGAATATCTTGACAATAATACTGGGGAGCAGGGTTAAATGGCTGTGCCAAACAAACCTAGCATCAAGCCCATGATGTCTCTCATGGTCACTAACCCACTCAACTTTGCAGGTGCTTACCAAGAGTAAGATAAGACACCCTGTTCATATTTCTTGAAACTGGTTTAAAAAATCTGCATTTGTAAAACTGTGCATTCTGAGCCCAAGCGTAAGAGAAGAGGGGTGCATAAGCTGTGGAGCTTATTGTAAAAGGAGAGACAAAGAGACAAAGTTGCTGTTAGCAAAATTTAATGACAATTTCAGATGAAGCAAAGGAATAATTTCTTTAGTGAAATTGGAGTAGATAGAGACAACAGTGTCACCTGATAAATCAACTGGAGTGCAAAGCAATAATTAAGATGTACTTATATTAAAGTGGAAGCCCTTAGTACTAACCTTTAGCACACTTTGGATATGAAAAGGATGTGAATCAGGTGTGAGGCTGCATGCAATTAATCCACCTAACATAAATCAAAATTAATTTAAGTTAATTGAAAATCAGAAGTAATCATCGATGACAAAGTTCGCCTCTAAGGCATGAAGTGTAGGTTAAAGCAACCTACTTTTGGTGGAATGCTGAAGCGCTCATTAACATGCATTTGCATATGAAGTTACATGACCGTACATCAAAGTGGATGAGAACTGAACTCTGATGTAAAACTTCCAAGATGTGGACACGCACGCATACGCAGACACGGATGTGGACATCAGAGTAGCAGAATAGTTCTTCCTCTACTTCACAGAGGCGAACTAAAAAATGAAAATTAATCTCTTCTCAACAGAAAATTACCTTACACAGCTAGTGAGAGATACACAATGCCATTCCTCTACTATTTTCCTTACCCTGAACTTTAGGGATCCTTAACATAAATTCAAGTATTTGTCGACAATCAGAAAACTAAGATTGAAAACAAATAAATTTTCCTAGGTATCTAATGCCTCACCTGCCCTTTGCGATTGACGCCAATAATACCACTGGAGGCTTCATGGGGTGCCGTCACAAAGATGGTGTCTCCACTGATGCGGTTCATGAAAATACACGTGCCACTCTCAATGTCGTAAAGATGCACATATCCATACTTTGTTATTAGATAGATGACATCATGCTTCGAACTAACCTGAAAATCAAGGTAAAGCAACTACACCTATTATACTTTCCTATATAATTAACAAGAGAAATTACATTTCACAGAATGTATATTCAGTTGTTATGAATAGCTTCCACAAAGATCCCCCCTAACAAACACACAAAGAATTAACACTTTCAACTTTAAAAGTTTAAATATTTTCCCTTTTTTCTCTTTTGTAAAACAATATTGGGTGATGTAACATTCATTCATACAAACCTGCATACTGTGTATTATAAGAATCACTTACTTTAAGAGTAATCTGACATTCCACCAGATGTAATCCCTTGTCTTTTAAATGTGGGTTTTGTTGCATAATCAAGTATCATTTATACAAAGAAAATAAAACTAGCTCCATCTACATAGTGAAAACTACAACAGAAAGCTCTTGCACTGCCTGATGACCTTCTTAAGTTACTTTCATTTATGAATGCCCCAGAACCCCTTTCTCAAAAGGTCCTGGAGTTAATCTAGGACCGCTTTCCCCTGAGCTCCTGCAGGTCCAAGGCTGCAATACTTCCACAGATGGGATGTAATGAGATCCTCTGGAGCAAAGATCCTCAAGAAGACTGTACTGTCTCATCAACAACAGATAACAGAGCCTCACTGAAGGTTGCAGTACAGTATTAGAGTATTCAGGAACTTGATATTTCGGGTATGATGGTAATGCGCATCACTGAAATTTGCTTTCTGGATAAGGTATCCAAGTGATGGAATAATGTAGTATTAAGGAATATTTCCGATTCTGGGAGATATGCCAAGTAACTAAAAAATTCTCATTAACCGATGTGCTGTGCACCAATCATTCCATTGAGATATATTTGTGAATATCTATTTATTCATAATTGCCTAAGGACCAACAGTATCCCAAAAAGACAAAGCATAATGGCAGGACAAAGTGAATTATCATTAATGACATATTACTGTGACAACTATTCAGTACTTACAACATAGCTACAGCATATTTTATGACTTGTCCAATCCATGTTTTAATAAAAAGCTGATGGTTTGCATTAAAATGTCAGGAATTTACTCAAGGATGAACAATTTTCTCATAAATACGAAATATCACAAAAAGACAAAAATCGGTACTTAATACACCATGTACTGACCTGCATAGCAACAGGAAAATCATTCTGTGCTTCTGGTGGGAAAAACACATCTACATTCTTTTTAGTGAATGGCTGGTTACCGGCCGCTGGCTGCCCAACTTCAATGATGTGTAGCTTACCACCCTGAGCATTGCGAACAGCAAAGCAGAATAGTGTTGATGGCTCTGCATTGCCCTCCATCTGTTAATTGAAGTGTTATTCATAAAGCTATTAATCTATAATTCTCCCTTTCAGTATTTTGTTTCCTGTTATTCAATTACTAAAGTTACATTGCCAAAACTTTACACAAATACTTCCCTTCAAAGTTCCCATTCTGTATTATCTGTCTCTTCTAAAATGAGACCTACAAAAAAAGCTTCAATCTAACCTTGATGTAACAACAATCATTTAACACTCAACATCTTAAAAAAGGATCGAAAATAAAGACCATGAGATTAATAACAGTCCTGGCAACTTTTTTTTAAACTATCACATACATATAGCATAAAACCTTAATTTTTTTTCCATAAATGTAAATGAAACTTATACATTAAACACACATCCACCTAAAAATTCCTTAAGAGACATTCCAAGTATTATGCAGGACCCCTGTACACTCCAGAAACCCAAGGCTGCACTACTACAAGTACCAGAGAAATTTTGACACCTATGGAGTGATCAACTTCTTGACAAAACTATAATCCTAAAGATAAAGTCTCGCCAAAGGTGACTTTTCACTTGCTATGAACTCCAGTGCTGCTTCTCAGCCTTTAGTGCCTCACCCTTAACTGGCCACTGGCAGAGGGCAACTTTAGCACATCATTTCCAGAGGCTCCTACCTTATGTTCCTACTACTAAAATAATGTCTATCTAATGTTCCAACCAACCAATTTTACCTAAAGCTCCTGCCTTGTGTTCCTAACTACTACTACTGCTGCTACCTATGTTCCTACCTACTACTTCTATTTATTGCTCCTGCCGTTGGGTCAAAAGGCAGGGCTAGCACATACAGCCCACCACAGGAATATCTAGAATTATGAAGAAAGAGTTTTAGGAAAGAATGCCTGCGGTCCACATGGCAGTGAAGTAGGAAGAAAAGATAGCTATCTTGGTCGGAGGAGTGTACCTTAAAAATAGGTTTGTTCACACAAATAAAATAACCTTCATAATATTTCTCACAAAACCATGCATAATTGGTCTTACCTTAAATGTTGTAAATCCTGCAGCATGACCTTCAATAGGCTGGCTGGCTTTCCTTTCTACACTGTAGAGCTGCATAAAACCCACAACACGATTCTGCTGTGCTGAGATACCAATAAGTAGCAGCCAATTCTGCTTGGCGTCTGTGCGATAGTTTATAATTTGGCAACCATTTAAACTGCTGTGACGGTCAAACATCTTTTGGGGCTGTGCATCTCCTGTTCAAAAATACAGGACAATTGATAAATCTGCATCCTTTCATAATCATACCAATTCTTCCTCCCCTTTAGCAAGGTTGCACCAAGAACACAAAAACACCAGGGCCCCTTGAACTGAAACAGCTTGTAGAGTGACATATCCCTTCTGCAACATTCAAGAATTATGGTAGAAATTCTTAGAATGTCAATAAGGCCTTGCATTAATCACTGATACTTCTCTGTCAGTCTCTTTCTTTGTCTACACCAAGTTGTTAATTTTCCTCATTTGTAAACTTTTGTATGACGTCAGCATTTGAAATTTTACGTCTTTGCTTGTTCCATTTGTCAATACTCTGGCATCTTTACAAATTCTTTGTATTGCCTCTGGTTGCTCATCCTTTATCAATATTTCAAAAGTAGAGCAACCAGGAGCCATGGCATGAGTCTGAGCAGGGAACTTGATGAAACTGTGAATGCTGACACCATACAAGGATATGAAGGGTTGTGTAATGGAAGAGTTCAAGACAAGGGACTTCACTAAAGTGAGTTCCCTATACAGCACAAAATGGGAAAATTCAGTGGGGTATGTGGTCAGTCACTGGTATTTGCTTTCACAGAAATCAGTTTCAATAAGCATGCTCGGAGAACTTTTAAAATGAATACAATGTTCACCTGATTTGTCTTCATCAATCCTTGCATTTCCAGACCTATGGTCAAAATAGCCTTCAAACAACAGAAACCAGAAATCAGCTACAACTAATTTTCCAGCACTCTCAACATTAAAACATCATGACTTCTATGAAATACAATGGCCAATGCATTATGCGTTTCAATTTTGCAACATTTCAATTGTGTAATTTCTCCACAATCAGAAGATGACTTGTTTTGATACTGGCACAAATTAACTGTAAAAAGTTTACCTTATGTGGGAAATGGGGATCATGTATGAAAGAAAAGACATCAAACTTAATCCATACCAATACTTGGTACCGTCAAAAATAGCTTACCATCCATACTCCAATGAAAAACTGCAGTTTCGGTCACTAGTGCCAGCTTGTTGGTGGATATCCATTTCCAAAACTGTATTTCTGTGTCCATTGTATGAGCTGCAAAACAAATACCAGAACCAATTATACAGACCTTTGAATAATAATGCCACCATAACCTGAAGATGAATTGAGGTGAGAGAGAAATTAATTCTGAACTCCATGGAAGCTTCATTGTCTCTGATCATTAGCATATGCCATCAGTCTTCAGCACACATTCAGTGAGACTGTGGTCAAACAGTAAGTGTTATGCATATCTCATAACCCAAAAATAAGAAGTATGAGCTGCATCAAGCTTTTACTGCATGCTAATCACTCTCTAATCCACAGTCCATCAAATATGAACTATGTACTGACCACAAGAGCCAGCAATCAATTCAACCACAGCATAAGAAATGTTTAAATTCTTAAGCACTAATAAATTAGAGAAAGTTACTGGTTACCCTAAATTCTGTGACAAAAGGGCAGCATGGTTGAGATTCATTATTAAACAATGCTTTAACATCAATACAGCAGCACTATTCCTTCATAAGTACATACTTTAACAAACCTTTTTTATACCAACACTAAGATAAATCATCTTTGTGTGTTACTTGCTACTCTTGCTCCCACATCTTTCTTGGAATGCCATTTCTCAAATGATCAACGTAACTCAAGAGACGCATCATCCTCAGACATTCTATTACTGTACCAACAAACCAACCCCCATTCTATCCTTTACACCTAAGGCCCAAAGCACATAATAATAATATACCCATCTTAACCTAGCAGCCACAGGCCTCCTATTTCACACACTCCTTAATGCACTAAGGCCCTATGTCCCCTCTTCCATCCAAGATTCACTCTGGCCCTCCTAGTTTCATCTACTGCTAATCCTTGGTCCTAAAAATGCAACTTCACTTACCTTTGATCTTTGTTTTCATTTCAATGTTGAAAATCTGCAGTGTCTTCTGAGCTGAAATGTAAGAGAATACTAAGTTTTCTGAATCAAGAAAAATATTACAACATTCCTTAAATATTCAGCAACTTTATAATAAACGTAAATAATGATCCGATGGATGATGACTGAAAATGTTCTAAAAAGAGACCCATACCCCAATCTCTGGTATCTCTTGAAAGTGGCCGGTGAAGGTCTTAACATTCTTCAGTTACCTATTCTGTTACATGTATATCCAGATGGAACTATAATTTTTAGAGAAGCCTCTCTTTTTAAAAATTCAGTGCAAGTCTGATGAACAGCACAAAAAATTCATAATTTTCCTGAACACAATACACCCTAACAAACTTATTTCATCAGAAACACTTGGTAATTGCAATCTCATTACTCAAAATTTTGTTACATTTCTAATGTATTGATTTGGCATGAAAAATTTCCAGTGCAATAAACTCTGGTGACATGTTATATGGTTACGCCCACCTATAAAGTCCAAGTTATTTACAGGACTGAATTGTGACATTTTGAAACTGAACAAAAGGGAACAAATGATTCTTAGAGGGATTTATAAGAAGAAATTGCATTTTAGCGCTATTAATTTTGACGAAGTCACTGCTTCCCCACTCCGAAATACTGCACCATTCAAAACTGACAGAGAAAATATTATCAGCACAAGGAGGAGAATGAGTATTAGAGGAAGGACAGGAGGAAAAGTATTATGATATAAGTAAAGTGGAATAATCAGCTTAAGAATGAATATGGTTTGAAGTAGAAGAGGGAATATTCCTTTACCAAGAGAAGAAACAGACATGATAGGACTAAACCCTGAGGAACTCCTCTGTTAAGGGGATATGAGGGGAAGTCGTTCCACTGAAGACTACTGCAATGGAATGGCCAGAAAACAAACTGCACGTTAGATAACAGGGAGATACTGTGAAATCAAAGGTAAGTAGTTTAGAAAGCAAAGACTTTAGCCATACCCTGTCAAAAAAAAAAGTTTCATAAAAATCCTGGAGAGAGGAAGAGAAAGGGCAAGTCATACAGGAGATCACCAGAAGACCTAGCACTACAAAATCTATATCAGTGATCTGAAAGACGGGAATGGGATTGTAAGTGCCTGAGAAAGTACGAGTTCAAGAGAATAAAAAGACTTTGGAGACAGCAGAAGTAAGAGCAATGGGATATAGCAGGAGGGGTTACAACAGTCTCTTTTCTTAGGAATGGGCTGCGCCAAGGCATATTTCCACACAGAAGGAGTCAGGATTTTTTAACTGGCAAAATACGCAAGCAAGGAATGGTGCTAGCTCAGAGGCACATGGGGCCAGAGATACATAATGAATCAATTATATGAAAGGCACATTGGGCCAGAGGTACACTATGACAAATAAAAGAAAAGAACAGGGGGCTAGAGGTATACATGTATAACTATAAGAAACAATTATGTATAAGAAACCAACATCTGTTTCATAAATGTAGAGTACATACAATATGAAGGTTCTCAATCTAAAATATGTCAATAATCCAGCCATGATCCAGTATTTTCAGTGTTGCAAAAAGAATATCAAAAGAATTTCATAACATCTGAAAAATAAAACTATTACATACCTTTTAGAGCAATTACTTTTGATGCTGGGTTCATGATTGCTGAATCTCCAGAAATGGGCCTTCGGATTGGGTTGGTTGGGTCGGCCATGTCAATAATAACTACCTGTGAGGTTTCCCCCACCTTTTCTCGGACACAGATGAACTTGTCAGACTCCATTGTGAGGGTATTAAACCCAATGTTAGATGCCTGAATCCCCACATTGGTGAGCTGAAATACAAGTATCAAATATGAAAACCTATAAATCAGCAGCATCTGCACTTGCTCGAACTGTCTCATAAAAAATGATATATAAAGTACATAAATACTAAAAGTGAATATCTAAACCACAATCAAAGGGGCATAAAGTACTGATAGTCTCCTTGAGATTAAAAATGTATTCCCATCTCCAATTCCCAGACATGGGCTCACTATCTGGTTTAACCCACTTTACAGTGCTTGCAATGTACTTGGGGTCAAACAGATCACAGCCTGTCACAAACACCTGTCACAGAAAAGGCGGACTCGCCACTCCACAAGACACTTCTGGACTTAGCTGTATCCCGCACTACATATTTCTTGCAAAAAATCAACTTTTTTTCCGGTGTCTACAAGTTACATGCAGTTTGGGACACAGCCTGCAGCTCCTGTATTTAAGGTCCTCTTATAAGCAACACTGCACTGTCCTTACCAATACATCACTGAACAATCTAGGTTTTTCTTTTTATAATTCTTTTGCAATGAAGCATGGATCTGCAGCCATTTGACATTTAAGAACAATAAGAGTACAAGGAGAGGTTATTCTGGCCTCCCCAAGGCATTTCACATAGGTCAGCATAGCACTGCTGCAACTGTCATTAAATTTCTTCACCCATCATTGTACTGATCTGAAGCTTACACCAGTAATATTACAAATTCTATTATACGGCTTATCTCCCTTGTAAAGTGCAACTATATACTACTTCATCACTTGGAAAGTGAGTATTTCTAAACACAACAGGTGGTAGAGGCACAAAAATAAAAAAAACAAGTAAATCCAGGGAATAAGTGAGGAGCAAAACAAAACACTTCTGCCTCCTAAATCAGCTAAAGTGCTGCTGAGGTAGGCTCAAGTGGTATGCCATCACATCATATAACTGCTTGCTAAAGTGCACCAACTTCATCAGCGGACACCAACACTATTTTAGGTAGGGTAAAGTGATTTACGTCAATATCGTTGGTGCTGCCCTGCTTGTGCCAACTTCTTTAGCGAACACTGTACATGTTACACCACCGGAATAAATGCTCACTCAGAACAATGTCTGCATCTCTACAGAAGTCTTCAATCACTCTTTAACCCCAGACAGACATGAATCTAGCTCGTACCCTTCAGTCATCTTGAACTGACAGCCTCTCCAAATAAAAGTTAAAACATCAACCATTCTAGGCATCACATATGACACTCAACATTTATTTCCCACACCAACCATCAACACGAAAGCAAAAACAAACAAAATGCCCTCATAACACTACCTCGCACCAGATGTGCAAAAAACAATCAACATCCTTGAGAAACAATTCATCTGCTCCACTTTTAATTATGCCTTACCTGCTTGGTCTTCCTCCTCTCAAAAGCAAATATAAGAAAACTACAAGCCACATAAACTAGTGCAATCAAAACAAGCACTGGTTACCTAACAACAATGACATGCAACATCTTCACAATGAAACAAAGATCCTCCCAGTATAGGCCTATTCAACATGCTCAGCACAATTCTATAAAATGCACTACACCCATAACGCCAAAGCACTCTACGTTTACCCCTGACACATACTTCAGTAACTTCTCACAGATCCCCTAACATATACTGCATAACACTGACAAAACAAACAAAAAATCTGACAAGCACTAAACAACCAACCTCCTGTCTTCAACACAACCTACCAGATATACACCTATTATAAACCACACTCACCAGGTAAACATGAGTCACTCTACCGCTTTCACTTGTAAATATGCTCTAGACATCACTATCACTACAACACTACAAACAGTTTCAACATATCCCAAGACCCTCCATGTCCATGGTGTACCTCTCATAAAAAAGCCACTATGTATTTACGACTCAAATACCCTGCTTGTTCTGTAAACACATTACTGATCTATGGTCCTGACCAGTGGATGTGGCCAGTTTCCTGAGTGTTGCTTGAGCCTCATTAGGAGAGGAGGGTCTCCTCGGACTGGAGGGTAATGTAATGTGACCTTTCATTTGAATTGTAACCTCTTGCAGGTGAAGCCCAGTAACACCTAAATAAATGTATATATATATGTTTTTACATACTCGCCACTTCCCGCGCTAGCAAGGTAGTGTTAAGAACAGACGACTGAGCCTTAGAGGAAAACCTCACTTGGCCCCCTTCTCTGTTCCTTCTTTTGCAAAAATAAAAAAACGGGGAGAGGATTATCAAACAATATCCCTGGGGAGAGAGGAAAAAGAATACTGCCTATGTATTCCATGTGTGTCTTAGAAGGTGACTAAAAGAAG
>JAUUDW010028625.1:0-17179 GCA_032361385.1 Panulirus guttatus | reverse complement strand
ACAGTAACTAGCCATTGATATACTTTGGAGGAGATGCAGGAATCACAGTAACTAGTCATTGATGAACTTTGGAGGAGATACAGGCATCACAGTAACTAGCCAGTCATATACAGTTATTAAAGTAACTAGCCATTGGAGTACTTTGGAGGAGATACAGGCATCACAGTTACTAGCCATTGATTTACTTTGAAAGAGTTACAGGCATCACAGTAACTAGCCATTGATGGACTTTGGAGGAAATACAGGCATCACAGTAACTAACCATCCATGTATGTTTCAGGAGATACAGGCATGACGATGACTAGCTATTGATGTACCTTGGATGGAATACAGGCATCACAGTAACTAGCCATTGATGTATTTCAAAGGATATACGGGCATCACAGTAACTAGTAATTGATATACTTTGTAGGAAATACAGGCATCGTAATAACTAAACATTCATATAATTTGGAGGAGATACATGCATCATAATAACTAAACATTCATATACTTTGGAGGAGATACAGGCATCACAGTACCCAGCCATTAATGTGCTTTGGAGGAAATACAGGCATCACAGTTACTAACCATTGATGTAATTTGGAAGAGATACTAGCATCACAGCAACTAGTCATTGATGTACTTTGGCGGACATACAGACATCACAGGAACTAGCCATTGCTGTACTTTCGAGGAGATACAGGCATCACAATAACTAGACATTAATGTATGGAGGAGATACAGTCATCACAGTAACTAACCATTTATGTACTCTGGAGGAGATAATGACATCACATTAACTAGCCATTGATACACTTTGGAGGAGACACAGGCATAATAGTAACAAGCCATTGATTTACCTTGGAGGAGATACAGACATAAGATACAAACATCACAGTAACTAGCCACTGATGTACTTGAATGAGATACAGGCATAATAGCAACTAGCCATTGATGTACTTTGGAGGAGATACATGCATCACAGTAACCAGCCATTGATGTGCTTTGGAGGAAATACAGGCATCACAGTTACTAGCCATTGATTTACTTTGAGAGTTACAGGCATCACAGTAACGAGCCATTGGTGGACTTTGGAGGAGATACAGGCATCACAGTAACTAGCCATTGATGTACTTTTCAGAAGATACAGGCATGACAGTAACTAGCTATTGATGTACCTTGGATGGAATACCGGCATCACAGTACCTAGCCATTGATATACTTTGGAGGACATACAGGCATCATGGTAACTCGTAATTGAAGTACTTTGTAGGAGATACAGGCATCATAACTAGACATTCATATACTTTGGAGGAGATATAGGCATCACAGTAACTAGCCATTGATGTAATTTGGAAGAGATACTTGCATCACAGCAACTAGTCATTGGGGTACTTTGGTGGACATACAGACATAACAGGAACTAGGCATTGCTGTACTTTCGAGGAGATACAGGCATCACAATAACTAGCCATTAATGTACTTTGGAGGAGATACAGGTGTCATAGTAACTAATCATTTATGTACTCTGGAGGAGATAATGTCATCACAGTAACTAGCCATTGATATACTTTAGAGAAGATACAGGCCTTACAGTAACTGACCATTGATGTACTTTGGAAGGAATACAGTCATCACTGTAACTAGCAGTTGACGTACTTTGGACGAGATACAGGTATCATAGTAATTAGCCATTAATGTACTTAAGAAAAGATACAGGCATCACTGTAACTACCCGTTGATGTACTTTGGAAGAGATACAGGTATCACAGTAACCAGTTCTTGGTATCACAATAACAAGCCGTTGTTGTTCTTTGGAGGAGATACTGGCATCATTGCAACCACATATTCATTTTTTTTTGAGGAGATACAGGCATCAAAGCAACTAGTTGTGTAGATACCAGTGCTTAGTACAACCTCTGGACTCTAGAGATAATGCATTAGGCATTCATGTACATTTACTTAACATATACCATGGCAATTCTCGTCACGCATGCGCGTAGCGTAGGCTGCCCCCAGCCAGTTTATACCCGGCTGGAGTCGAGAGAACATGTAGCTCCACGCTCTCACGCCACCACATCTGTCTCTTGTCAATAAATGGGAGTTTTAAGAACTTACAGTTTCAATTCACCACCCTTCGGTTCCATCACATCCACTAGTCATTGATGTACTTTAGAGGAGATACAGGTATCATAATAACAAGCTATTGATATACTTTGGAAGAGATTCAGGCATCACAGTAAGTAATTATTGATGTACTTATCAGGGGATACAGGCATCACAGGAACTATCTTCTGATGTACGTACTTTGGGGTGATACAGACATCACAGTAACTAGCCATTGATATACAGTGGAGGAGATACAGGCATCACGGTCGCTAGCCACTGATTTACTTTGAAGGAGATATAAGCCAGGAGATACAGGCATCACAGTAGCTAGCCAATGATGTACTTTGAAGGAGATATAAGCCTAACAATAACTAGCCATTGATGTACTTTGGAGAAACTGGCATCACAGTAACTTGCCATTGATGTTATTTGCAGGAGATACAGAAATTACAGTAACTAGCTATTGATGTACTTTGGAGGAGATGCAGGCCTCACAGTAACTAGCCATTTTTGTACTTTGAAAGAGATACAGGTATCAAGGTAACTAACCAATGATTTACTTTGGAGGCGGTACAGTTATCACGGTAACTAACCGTTGATGTACTTTGGAGGAGATATTGGCATCACAGTAATTAGCCATTGATGTACTTTGGAGGTGATACATGCAGCACAGTAACTAACCATTGATATAATTTGGAGGAGGTACAGTTATCAAGGTAACTAGCTTTTAATGTACTTTGGAAGAGATACAGCTATCACGGTAACTAACCATTGATATACTTTGGAGGAGATACGGGTTTAACAATATCTAACTATTCATATACCTTGGAAGACACACAAGCATTACAGTAACTAGCCATTGATATACTTTGGAGGAGTTTCAGGTTGCACAATGAATAACCATTGATGTACTTTGACGGATATACAGGCATCACACTCAATTAGCTATTGATATAATTTGGAGGAGATTCAGGCATCACAATAACTAGTCACTGATGTAGTTTGGAGAAGGTACAGGTATCACAATAACTAGCCATTTATGTACTTTGGAGAAGATACTGGCATCACAATAACAAGCCATTGATATATTTTTAGGAGATACTGGCATTACAGTATCTAGCCACTGAAGTACTTTGGAGGGAATACAGGCGTCACAGTAACTAGCCATGGATGTAGTTTGGAGGAAGTACAGAGGTCACAATATTTAGTCATTCATGTACTTTGGAGGAGATACAGGCATCACAGTAACTAGCCATTGATGAACTCTGGAGGTGATACAGGCATAACAGTACCTAGCCATTGATGTACTTTGGGGAGATGCAGAAATCATGATAACTAGCCATTGATATACTTTGGAGGAGCTGCATTCATCACAGTAAATAAACATTGATATACTTTGGAAGAGGTAGAGGTATCACAGTAACAAGCCATTGAAATTACTCTGGAAGAGATGCAAGTATCATAGTAGCTAACTATTGATGTACTTTGGAGGAGATACAAGCATTACAGTAACTAGCTATTGATGTACTTTGGAGGATATACAGGCATCCCAGTAACTAGCCATGTACTTTGGAGGAGATACAGGTATCACAGTAAGTAGCCATCAATATACTTTGGAGGAGATACAGGCATCACAGTAAGCAGCCATTGATGTACTATGGAAGAGGTACAAGCATCACAGTGACTAGCAATTGATGTACTTCAGAGGAGATTCAGGCATCACGAAAACTAACCACTGATTCGAACCAATGATTTTCTTTGAAAGAGATACAGGTATCTCGGTAACTAACTATTGATGTACTTTGGAGGAGATGCGGGCATCACAGAAACTAACCATTAATGTACTCTAGAGGACATAATGACATCACAATAGATAGCCATTGAAGTATTGGTGGAAGTACAGGCATTACAGTAACTAGCAATTGATATATTTTGGAAGGAATACATGCATCACAGGATACACAGGTACCACATAAACTAGCCCTTAATGTGCTTTGGAGGAGATACAGGCATCATGGTAACTAGCCATTAATGGGTTTTGGAGGAGATACAGAAATCATAATAACTAGCCATTTACATACTTTTGAGGATAGACAGGCATTATGATAACTAACCATTAATGGGTTTTGGAGGAGATACAGAAATCATAGTAACTAGCCATTGATATAATTTTGAGGAAATACAGTCATCACAGTAACTAAGTATTAATGAACTTTGAAGGATATACAGGTTTCACAGTAACTAGCCATTGATATACTTTGGAGGAGACACTGGCATCACAGTAACTAGCCACTGACGTAATTTGGAGGGAATATAGGCGTCACAGCAACTAGTTGTTGACGTACTTTGGAGGAGATACAAGTATCACACTAACTAGCTATTGATGTACTTTGGAGGAGATACAGGCATCACAGTAACTAACCATTGTTGTACTTTAGAAAAGATACGATATCACAGTAACTAGCCACTGATATACTTTGGAGGAGATGCAGATATCACAGTAACTAACCATTGATGTATATTGGAGGAGACAGAGGTAACACAGTAACTAACCATTACTGTACTTTAGAGAACATAATGTCATCATCATAATTAGCCTTTGAAGTATTACTGGTGGAAATACAGGCATTACAGCAACAAGCAATTGATGTATCTTGGAAGGAATACAGGCATCACAGTAACTAGCCATTGATGTACTTTGGAGGAGACGCTGGCATCACAGTAACTAGCCACTGATGTAATTTGGAGGAAATACAAGCATCACACTAACTAGCCATTAATGTACTTTGGAGGAGATACAGGCATCACAGTAACTAGCCATTGATGTACTATGGAGAAGATATGGGTATCACAGTAACTAGCCATAGATGTGCTTTGGAGGAAATACAGGTATCACGGTGACTAACCATTGATATACTTTGGAGGAGATTATGACATCACAGTAACTAGCCATTGAAATTTTTTGAGGAGATACAGGCATTACAGTAAATAGCCATTGGTTGAAGGGATGCAGGCATCACAGTAACTACACTGTTGTACTTTGAAGGATATACAAATATTATAAAGAATATCTCAATGTACTTTGGAGGAGATACAGGTATCACAGTAACTAACCATTGATATGGTTTGGAGAAGGTAAACGTATAACAGTAAGAAGCAATTGATGTATTTCAGCAGTGATATTGGCATCACAGTAACTAGCTATTGATGTAATTTGGGGGAGGTACAGTTTTCACATTAACTAGCCTTGATGTACTTTGGAGGAGATACTGTTTTCACATTAACTAGCCATGGTGTACTTTGGAGGAAATAATTGCATCACGATAGTTGCATCACAGTAACTAGGCATTGATGTACTTTGGAGGTGATACAGTTATCACGACAGCAAACTATTGATGTACTTTGGAGGAGATATTGGCATCACAGTAACTAGCCATTGATGAATTTTGGAGATACAAATAATTACAGTCACTAGCCGTTGATGTACTTTTGGGGGATACTGGCAATACAGAAACTAGCCATTAATGTACTTTGGAGGAGATACTGGCATCTCAGTAACTAGCCATTGATATACTATGAAGAAAATGGCATCACAATAACTCGCCACTGATGTACTTTGGAGGAGATATAGGCATTATACTATCTAGCTGTTGATGTACTTTGGAGATACAGGCATCACAGTAACTAGCCATTGATGTAATGTGGAGGTGATACAAGCATTAGAGTAACAAGCTATTGATGTACTTTGGAGGAGACACAGGCATCACAGTAACTAGCCACTGATGTACTATGGACAATATTCAGGTATCACAGTAAAAATGAATATATATTTTGGATGAGATACAGAAATTACAGTAAGTAGCCATGGGCGTACTATGGAAGAGGTACAAGCATTACAATAACTAGCCATTGATGTACTCTGGAGGAGATAGAGGCATCACGGTAAATAACCATTGATTCCAACCATTGATTTACTGTCGAAGAGATACAAGTATCACGGTAACTAACCGTTGATGTACTTTGGAGGAGATACGGGCATCACAGTAACTGGCCATTGATGTACATTGGAGGAGATACAAGTATCAGTAACTAACCATTGATGTACTGTATAGGTGATAATGAAATCAGAGTAACTAGCAATTTAAGTATGCTGGAGAAAATACAAGCATTACAGTAACAGTCGTTGATGTATTTTGGAAGGAACATAGGCATCAGAGTAACTAGCCATTGATGTACTTGTGGAGGATATACAAATACCACATTAACTTGCCCTTAATGTACTCTGGAGGAGATACAGGCATCACGGTAACTAGCCATTGATGTAGTTTGGAGGAGGTACAGGTATCACAATAACAAGCCATTGATGTATTTTAGAAGAGATACTGGCGTCACAGTAACTAGCCATTGATGTACTTTGGAGGAGATACAGTTTTCACATTAACTAACCATTGATGTACTTTACATCACAGTAACTAGCCACTGATGTACTTTGGAGGAGACACAGGCATCATGGTAACTAGCCATTAGTTAATTTTGGATGAGATACAGAAATTATAATAACTAGCCTTTGATATACTTTTGAGGAGATACAGTCATCACAGTTACTAAGCATTGATGTATTTTGAAAAAGATACAGGCTTCACAGTTATTAGCCATTGATGTACTTTGGAGGTGATACAGGCATCACAGTAACTAGTCACTGATGTACTTTGGGAAAGATACTATCATCACAGCAAGTAGCAACTGATGTAATTTAGAGGGAATACAGACATCATAGTACTTAGCCATTGATGTACTTTAGAGGAGATATAGGCATCACAGTAACTAGCCATTGGTGTACTTTGCAGGAGATACAGGCATCACAGTAAATAGCCATTGATGTACATTGAAGCAGATGCGTGTATAAGAGTAACTGCCATTGATGTGCTTTGGAGGAGGTACAAGTATCACAGTAATTAACAATTCATGTACTTTGGAGGTAATTGAGGGAATACAGGCATCAAATTGATAGCCATTGATGTATTTTGGAGGATACATAGGTATCACAAAAAATTCTTCTTGATTTACTTTGGAGGAGCTATAGGCATCACAGTAACTAGCCATACATGAAGTTTGGAGGACGTACAGGTATCACAATAACTAGCCTTTGATGTACTTTAGAGGAGATATTGGCATCACAGTAACAAGCCATTGATGTACTTTGGAAAAGATACAGGTTTCACAAGAACTAACGATTGATGTACTTTGGAAGAGATACTTGCATCACAGTAACTAGCCAGTGATGTGCTTTGGAGGAGATGCATGCATCACGGTAACTAGCCATTGATATACTTTGGACGAGGTACAGGCATCAAAGTAACTAGCCATTGATGTACTTTGGAGAAGATACAGGTATCACAGTAACTAACCAATGATATACTTTGGAGGAGATACTGGTATCACAGTAACTAGACATTGATGTACTTTGGATGGGATACAGGTATTACAGTAACTAGCCACCGATGTACTTTGGAGGGAATACAGGCATCACTGCAACTAGCCAGTGATGTACTTTGGAAGAGACACAACTATTACATTAGCTGACCATTGGTGTACTTTGGAGGAGATACTGGTATCACAGTAACTAGCCACTGATATATATTGGAGGAGATACAGAAATTACAGTGAATAATCATCGATGTACTTTACGGGAATACAGGCATCACAGTAAGTAGCCATTGCTATACTTTGAAGGAGATACAGGTATCACAAAATCTAGTCATTAATGTACTTTGGAGGAGATACTGGCATCACAGTATCTAGCTATTGATGTTCTTTGCAGATACTGGCATCACAGTAACTTGCCAATGATGTACTTTAGAGGAGATATAGGCATCACAGCTACTATCCATTGATGTACTTTTGAGGAGATCTAGACATCACGGTAATTAACCATTGATTCTACCCATTGATTTACTTTGGAGGAGATACAAGTATCACAGTAACTAACCATTGATGTACTTTGGAGGAGAAATGAAATTACTGTAACTAGACACTGAAGTATCTTGGAGGAGATACAGGCATTACAGTAACTAGCCATTGACTGAGGGAATACAGGCATTACAATAACTATACAATTATGTACTTTGGAGGATATAAAGGTATCACAAAAAGTAGCTCTTAATGTACTTTCAAGGAGCTTTGTGCATCACAGTAACTAACCATACATGTAGTCTGGAAGAGGTATAGGTATCACAATAACTAGCCATTGATGTACTTAAGGGGAGGTACTAGCTTCACAGTACCTAGCCATTGATGTACTCTGGAGGAGATATAGTTTTCACAATAGCTAACCATTGATGTACCTTGGGGTAGATACTTGCATCACAGTGACTAGCCATTGATGTACGTTGGAAGTGATACAGGCATCACAGTAACTACCTATTGACGTACTTTTGAGGAGATACAGGCATCACGGTAATTAGACATTAATGAACTTTTTAGGAGGTATAGAAATCATAACTAGCCATTAGTATACTTTTGAGTGGATACAGTAATCACAAAAACCTTTGATGTACTTTGAAGGAGATACAGGCATCACAGTAACTAGCCTTTGATGTACTTTGGAGGTGATTTTTTTATGTTGAAGGCTCCAGTTACGGACACAAGTCATCACAGCAACTAGTCATTGATGTACTTTAGAGGAAATACAGGCATCACAATAACTAGCCATTGACATACTTTAGAGTTGATACAGGCATCATAACTAGCCACTGATATGCTTTGAAGAAGATACAGGTGTCACAGTAACTAGCCATTTATATACTTTGCAGGAGATACAGGCATCACAGTAGCTAACCATTGATGTACTTTGGAGGATATACAGGCACCACAGTCACTAGCCATTGATACACTTTGGAAGAGATACAGGCATCACAGTAACTAGCCAATGATGTACTTTGAAGGAGATACAGGTATCATAGTACCTAACCATTGATGTACTTTGGAGGGAATACAGGCATCACTGTAACTAGCCATTGATGTACTTTGGAAGAGATCCAAATATCACAGTAGCTAACTATTGATGTACTTTGGAGGAGATTCTGGCATCACAGTAACTAGCCATGGATGTATTTTGGAGGAGATACAAGCATTACAGTAGCTAGCCATTGATGTACTTTACGTGGAATACAGGCATCACAGTAACTAGCCATTGATATACTTTGTAGGAGATATGGGTATCACAAAATGTAGACATTAATGTACTTTGGAGGAGATAACTATCCAGTAATGCACTTTGGAGGAGATACAGGCATCATAGTAACTAGCCATTGATGTAGTTTGGAGTAGATATAGGTGTCATGAAAACTAGCAACTGATGTACTTTGGAGGAGACACAGGTATCACAAAATCTACTTATCAATGTACTTTTGAGGAGATACTGGCATCACAGTAACTTGCCACTGATGTGCTTTGGAGGAGAGACAGGCATTACAGTAACTAGCCATTGATATCCTTTGGAGGAGATTCAGGCATTGCAGTAACTAGCTGTTGATGTACTTTGGAGGAGATATAGGCATCACGGTAACTTGACATTAATGAACTTTGTAGGAGATACATAAATCATAAAAACTAGCCATTGATCTACTTTGGAAGTGATAAGGCATCACACCACTAGCCACTGATGTGCTTTGGAGGAGTTACCCACATCACAGTAACCATCCATTGATGTACTTTGGAAATAAAGGCGTTGCAGTAATAGCCATTGATGTACTTTGGAGATACAGGCATCACAATAACGAGCCATTGACGTACCTTGGAGTTGATACAGGCACCATAACTAGCAAGTGGTATACTTTGGATATACAGGCATCACAGTAGCTATCCACTGATGTACTTTGGAGGAGATACAGACATCACAGTAACTAGCCATTTATATACTTTGGACGAGATACAGGCGTTACAATGACTAGCCATTGATGTACTTCAATAGTGAATATAGGCAGCGCTGTAACTAGCCACTGATGTACTTTGGAAGAAATACAGGTATCAAGGTAGCTAGCCATTGGCTTACTTTGGAGGAGATACGGGCATCATAGTAACTAGCCATCGGTGTAGTTTGGAGGAGGTATAAGCATCACAATAACTAGCCGTTGATGTACTTTTGATGAGATACAGTTATCACAAAATCTAATCATTAATGTACTTTGTAGGAGCCATCCGCATCACAGTAACTAGCCATTAATGTTCTTTGAAGGAGATACAGGCATCACAGTAACTAGCCATTGATGTGCTTTGAAGGATATAGTTTTAACAATAACTAGCCGTTGATGTATTCTATAGATACTGGCATCACAGTAACATGCCATTATTGTACTTTGGAGGAGATACAAGCATTACAGTAACTAGCTGTTGATGTACTTTTTAGGAGATACAGGCATCACAATAACTAGCCATTGATGTACATTGGAGGAGATACAGGCATTACAGTAACTAGCAATTGATATACTTTGTCATAGGAACTAGCCATTAATGTACTTCAGAGAAGATACAGGTATCACAGTAACTAGCCATTGATGAACTCTGGAAGAGGTATGGGCATCAAAGTAACTAGCCATTCATTTTCTCTTTTGAGGAGATATAGGCATTACGGTAACTAAACATTGATTTACTGTGGAAGAGATACAGGTATCACAGTAACTATGCATTGATGTAATTTGGAGGAAATAATGACATCACAGTAACTAGCTATTGAAGTATTTCAGAAGAAATACAGGCATTACAGTAACTAGCTGTTGATAAGGGTATACAGGCATCAAAGTATCTAGCCATTGATGCACTTTGGAGAATATACAGGTACCACAAAAACTAGCTCTTAATGTATTTTGGGGGAGATACAGGCACCTCAGTAAGTAGCCATACATGTAGTATGGGGGTACAGGTATCACAATAACTAGCCATTGATGTTTAGAGGAGATACTGGCATCAGAGTAACAAGCCATTTATGTACTTTGTAGGATACAGAAATCATAACTAGCCATTGATATACTTTTGAGGAGATACAGTCATCACAATAAGTAAGCACTGATGTACTTTGATGAAAATACAGGAGTCACAGTAACTAGGCATTGATGTACTTTGGAGGTAATATAGGCATCACAGTAATTAGCCATTTATGTACTTTAGATACAGGCATCACAGTAAATAGCCGTTGATGTACTTTGGAGGAGATACAGGCATCACAATAACTAGCCATTGACATACTTTGGAGTTGATACAGACATCATAACTAGCCACTGATATACTTTGGAGATACATGCATCACAGTAACTAGCCATTTACATACTTTGTGGGAGATACAGGCATCACATTAGCTAGCCATTGATGTACTTTGAAGGAGATAAAAGCATCACAGTAAGTAGCTATTGATGTACTTTGGAGAATGTACAGGCATCACAGTAACTAGCTATTTATATACTTTGGAATAGATACAGGCATCACAGTAACTAGCCATTGATATACTTTGAAGGAGGTACATGTATCACAGTAACTAACCACTGATATACCTTGCAGGAGATACTGGCACCACATTAAATAGACATTGATGTAATTTGAACAGGATGCAGGCATTGCAGTAACAAGCCATTTATGTACTCTGGAGGGAATACAGGTATCATTTTAGCTAGTCATTGATGTACTTTGAAACAGACACAGGTATCACAGTAACTAACCATTTATGTACTTTAGAGGAGACACAGGCATTACAGTAACTAGCCATTGATGTACTCTGGATGAGATACAGGTACCACAAAATCTAGCCAGTTATGTACTTTGGAGAAGATACTAGCATCACAGTAACTTGCCATTAATGTACTTTGAAGGAGAAACAGGCATCACAGTAACTAGCCATTGATATAGTGTGGAGAAGGTATAGCTATCACAATAACTAGCCATTGATGTACATTGGAGAAGATGCAGGCATCACAGTAACTAGCTATTCATGTACTCTGAAAGAGATACAGTTTTAGCAATATCTAGCTATTGGTGTACTTTGGAGATACTGGCATCACAGTAACTTGCCACTAATGTACTTTGGAGGAGATGCAGGCATTACAATAACTAGCCATTGATGTACTTTGGAGGAGATACAGGTATTACAGTAACTAGCTATTGATGTACTTTGGAGGAGATACAGGTATCACAGTAACTAACAATCGATGTCCTTTGGAAGAGATACTGGCATCACAGTAACTAGCCACTGATGTACTTTAGAGGAGATACAGGAATTACAGTAACTAGCTATTGTTATACTTTGGAGAAGATACAGGCATCACAATCACTAGCCACTTATGTACTCTGGAAGAGATACAAGCACCACATTAACTAGCCATTGAGCTTTAGCAAATAAATGAGGGCAGTAAATGAATACTCTTAAGATCAAACCTTATTAGCAAGAAAACATCCATGAAACATTGACTTCAATAGAATTTCATTGTAAATGATAAAGACAGTACATTTTGTGAGCAGGTGGTGTCTGTCTCGCTCTATTTCTAATGTTGCACTAAAACCCGTAATCCAGGAAACAGCACTGATTTCAGAAATTATTCTTAGAAAGCTGAAACTTTAGGAGCAGGTATAATTCCTTATAGTTTATGAAATATCTTTAGCAGGTATGCTGGTTGGGTAGTTGAAGTAGTATAATGCAGATAGGGGCACAAAAGCACATTAAACAAGAACAACAATGCTTTATTGATTGCGGTACATAAGGCGACATAGCCCAGGGTCAGTGAATTACTGGAGGTGTAGGATTATAATCAGGAAGGAGAAGTCACATGTAGCAGGTTGAGAAATAAGAGATGGTCTTGGCACCGGAGCTTCGATGTTGGTGATGGTGGGCATCAGAGATGAAGCACCATAATGGGACTTCTCGTGTTGGAGGCACCCAAAGGGTGGCTTGTGTATGGTATCATATCGCCAAGACTTCAAGTACTGGAGTGGTACACTTGTTCTCTAGAACGACAATGGCCTGACTGCATTCCCAGGTATATAAGAGACAGGAAGGTCAGGTCATTAAAGTTGAATATTGCAAGCTCTGACTTCTCTCTATGCTGTTGGACTGAGAGCCATTCTTCTTATGGAAAGGGTATGGTCATCTATTACATTGGCATCTTTTGATCTGCCACTTCTGGATACTGAGTATGGACGTTACAGGATAATATCACTGGTGTGGCCATAGGCTGGACCACCAAACTCATTTCTCTGGGGATATTTTGGAAGGAGGTTAACTTTGTGGAAAAAAGAAGAGAGCACATGGGAACATTGGTAAAAGGGCAAATGGGGAAGTGGTAACAGGTAGTGATGAGAAGAGATGGAGCAAGTATTTAGAAAGATTGTTGAATGTGTTTCATGATTAGGTAGAAGATGTAGGGCATTTTGGTTGGAGAGGTATACTAAGTGTGACAATAATGGAGTGTGATTTGATAAAGACAGAAGAGGTTATGAAAGCCATATACACGAAGAAATGTGGCAAGGTGGCTGGAGTGGATGGTATTGCAGCTGAATTTCTTAAGGAAAGGGATGACTGTGTTATTGATTGGGTAGTTAGGATTTTCACTGAAGTATGGATCCTGGTTAGGTGTCTGAGGACTGTCAATATGCATGTATAGTGCTACTGTATAAAGGCAAAGGGGACAAAGGTGTGTGTTTCAATGTTTGTTGAGTGTACCTGTAAGTTGTATGGGAGAGTGGTGAATGAGAAGGTGAAGGCATGTACAGTGCATCAGATTAGGTGGAAAATGTGGTTTTAAAAGTGGTAGAGGATGTGTGAATCAGGTGTTTGCTTAAAAGAATATGTGCGAGAAATTCTTAGAGAAACAGAAGGATTTCTATGTGGCATTTATGGATGTGGAGAAAGCACATGATAGGGTGGATAGAGATGCCTTGTGGAAGGTCCTACAAATATATGGTGTTGGAGGATTGCTGTTAAAAGCGGTGAGAAGTTTTTATCATGAGTGTAAAGTGAATCTGAAAGTAGATATAGAGGAAGGTGAGTTGTTCCAGGTGAAGATGGGTCTGTGGCAGGGGTGTGTGATGTCACAATAGTTTTTTAATTCTTTTATTGATGGGGTGGTTAGGGAGGTGAGTCAATTGTTGTTTTTTCTGATGACAAAGCAGTGATGGTAGATTTAAGTGAGAAACTGCAGAATTTGGTAACTGAGTCTGGGAAAGAATGTGAAAGAAGAAAATTGAAAGTAAATCAGAATAAAAGTTAGGTTATTAGTTTTAGAAGAGTAGAGGGATAGGTTATTTGGGATGTGAGTTTGAATGGAGAAGATCTGGAGGAAGTGAAGTGTTTTAAATACCTGGGAGGGGCATGGCAGAGAAGGGAACAACAGAAGCTGAAATGAGTCATAGGGCAGGTGAGAGGGCAAAGGTTCTTGGTACACTGAAGGATGTGTGAAAAGAGAGTTCATTATCTAGGTCAGAAATGGATATATTTCAAGGTATTGTAGCCACAATGATGTTGTATGGATGCAAGTCTGAGCTGTAGATGAGGATTTGAGGAGAAGGTTGGATGCATTGGAAATTAACTGCTTGAGGATAATGCAATGTGAGGTGGTTTAATCCAGTAAGTACCAAAAGGTTAAGAGAGAGGTATAGTAAATAAGAAGGCTGTGGTTAAAATGGTTTATGAGGGTATGCAGAAATGGTTTGGACATATGGAGAGAATGAGAGAAGAGGTGGATATATGTGTTAGAAGTGGAGGGGACAGGGAGAAGAGGAAGACCTAACTGGATATGGAAGGATGGAGTGAAAAAGATTTTGAGTTATCTGGGCCTAAATATGCAGGAGAGTGAAAAGCATACACAGGTTAGAATTAACTGGGGCAATGTGTTGTTAAAGGACTGAACCATGGAATATGAATTATCCTTTATTCACATTTACACTCAACATCCTCCTTTCACACACTCTCCCAGGCTCAGACACCAACTTTTGCAGTTCCTCACTGAAACAAGCCACCAGTGCCATGTCATCAGCAAATAGCAAATGACTGACTTCCAAGGCTTCCTTCACCCCCTACAAACTGCATACCTACCCTTCTTTCCAAGAGCCTTGCATTTACCTCCTTCACAACACCACCCATATACAAATCAAACAACCATGGTGACATCACTCACCCCTGCCGTAGACCCACCTTCACATGGAATCACTCACCCTCCTCCCCACCAACTCTCACACATTCCTTGTTTTCTTGACAAACTCTCTTCATGATTCTAACAGCTTTCCTCCTACACCATGCATTCTTAACACCTTCCACAGAGCATCTCTATCAACTCTATCATGTGCTTTCTCCAGGTCCATAAATGCTTCCTACAAATCCTTCATCTTCTCTTAGTATTTCTCACACACATTCTTCAATGCAAAGACCTGATTTACACATCATGAACCACTCCTGAAATCATATTTTTCCTCTCCAGTCTATTGGTCTGTGTATGCCACTACCCTCTGTCAACACTTTTTCATACAACGCATTCTGTCAACCCTTGGGCACCCCAAATTATCCAAAATCTTAACTAACCTATCAAAAACACAGTCACCCTGTCTAAAGAAACTCAACTGCAATACCAATCACTCCAGCTGTTTTGCCACATTTCATTTTATGCAAGGCTTGTACCACTTCTTTCTCTTCGCCACACCACTTTCCATGACTCTCATTTCGCATACCTCCCCAACCCAAACATCCTACATCTGTCACCTTATCATCAAAAACATTCAACAATTCTTCAAATACTTACTCCATATTCTCTTCACCTCTTTCCCTGGTATTACCAGACTCCATCTGCACAAGGTTACACTGCAAGTGAAAAGTCACGTTTGGCAAGGTTGTATCATTGGGAGTACAGTCCTACCACAGAATGTCTCACTCCAAAGGAGTATACACTTCCCTGCTACTGGAAGTAACACAGCCTTAGGCAGCATGAGCCTTTAGAAAGGTCCTGGTTAACACTAGAACTCTTTTATAGAAATTGGTTTAAGGGTAATTATAAATAAATGTATTCCCTCTGAGGGGCAGGAAACCCTCCCTTTCTTGAATTTCATTTTCTAAAAGAAGGAACAAAAGAAGGAGTTAAGTAAAGAGTGCTCAGCCTCCTCAAAGGCTCAGACTGAGGGGTTTAAATGTATGTGGGTCTAAGTTAGATGAAAAGAAAGGGAAGACAGGTAGTATGTTTGAGCAAAGGAACCTGGATGTCTTAACTCTGGGTTAAACAAAAGTCAACAATAAGGAGGAAGAATTATTTGGAAAAGTCTTAGGGGTAAAGTACGGGTTTGTGTGAGAGTGACAGCTAAGCACTATTGCTGAAGCAGGAGTTGTGGGAATGTGTGAAAGAGTGTAAGGAAGTGAGCTCCAAACTAATGTGGGTAGAAATGAAAGTAGATTACTACAGATGAGTGATTATTAGTGTTTATGCACCTGGCCAGAAAAAGGATGATAAAGAGAGGGAAGTGTTTTGGGAGCAACTGAGTGAGTATGTCAACAGTTTTGATGAATAAGAAACTGGGTATTAGTGATGGATGATTTAAATGTGAAAGTTAGTAATGTGGTAATTGAGGGTATAACTGGGGGCATGGGGTATTCATTAGTCAAATGGAGATGGTGTACAGCCTGTGGAACTGTTTGGAGGTATAAGTTTCTTGAGTGTACCTGGTAAGTTGCATGGATAAGTTGTGATTGAGTAGTTGGTGGCATGCACAGAGATAGCATCAGACTGGGGAAGAACAGTTTGGTTTCTGGAGTGTGGATCAGGTGTTTCCTTTGAGCAATATGTGCTGTAAACACTTAAAGTAACAGCTGAACTGTCAAAGCATTAGTGGCCTGCAGAGGTCTCTTCTGTCACCAGAAGGAACAGAAAAAATTCTGCTCACCTTAGGACCTCCACAATCATTAATGATGGAAATATCTATCTATACCTCTGATGCCCATTTCCTTTGGGAGCTCCCTCAATGGGGTGTCCATGGCAAAAGAGTCTCCGTAACTGGTGAACTCTAGTGCTGCTTCTTAGCCTTTAGTGCCTCACCCTTAACAGGCAACTAGCAGAGGGCAACGCCA
>JAUUDW010028624.1:1624-25279 GCA_032361385.1 Panulirus guttatus | reverse complement strand
GGGAACAAGGAGAAAAGGGAGACCTAACTGGAGAAAGAAGGATGAAATGAAAGAGATTTTGAGTGATCAGGGCATGAACATGCAGGAGGGAGGAAGGTATACCTAAGATAAAGTGAACTGGAACAAAATTGTATACAGGGGGCGATGTGCCATAAATGGACTGAACAAGAGCATATGAAACAGCAAGGGGAAACCATGGAAAGTTCTGTGGGGCATGGTTGTGGATAGGGCACAGTGGTTTTGGTGCATTGTACATTACACCTAGAGAGTGGACATTGAGTGAATGCAGATTTTCTGCATATGTTCCTGGTGCTACCTCGCTTATGTGGGAAATGGCAAACAAGCATGAAAAAAAGATAGGGAAAGACTTTCCAACAGTGAAATGGTGTCTGGGGACCTGTTTCATTGTTAACGCATGTTTCAGAATAATGATGATCAGATTCATGAAAAGTGCAACTATGGTCTCCATGAGTTTGAACATCTTTTGGAAGGTTATATGTAAACAAAACCTTATATACAGAGCTTTTAAACATTTAAATCATTCACCAAGCTTATAGATTCAGTGTTGTGCTTTTTGATCTATATATATATATATGGTGTCCACAAAAAGTCTTATCCACCCCACATATATTTTCAAGGGCAATGTCACACTTACATTTTAGTACACTGTCATCTTTCTTTGGCCATGATTACCATATGCAGGCATCTGGGCATGGAATTGGCAAGGTTCCTCTAGTATTCTAGGTCCATGTTTTGGGTCCATAGGGTCTTGATCTCCTGAATGAGGCAAGAAACTGATGAGGTGATGCAGGAAGGAGCCACCTGATTGTGTGTTCTGAGCTCCCAGTGCACCTAGAAATCTCATGTGTACCTACATTTTCTTGCTTCCAGGAGAGAACTTGGGCTTTCTACTCCTTAGAATGATAACAGCCAACCACCTTGAAGCACATGTGGAAGAAATACAGCTCCCAGAAGAGAAATTACCACAATGAAGGGCAGCCAGGAAGAGTAAAGAAAAAACATCTCTCCTTAGAGATAGCCTAAGTCACACTGAGGCAGGTTGCTGATGTTCACACTGTTAGAAACACTCATCTCAGTAACCAGATGTACAATGATTTCACCCAGAGAGTATCATATGCTTGTGTCCACAATAAACCTTAGCCGTGTATCACCTTTGAAAATATATGTGGGACAGACACGGCCTTTTATGGACACTGTAGCTCCCAGAATGATTGGCATCCTTAAACAGACTTTCATCAGAGTTGGATAGTATGTGACCAGCAACCAACAGCCAGATGGGTTCCACCACCTGGGTATCAGAAATGATGGTGATGGCAGTGCTGTGATTCAGTACTGTGGTGTTTATTATGTTCTATCCCTCCTAGACTAGGTTGCTGTTTTTTCTTATAGGTGGGTTGCTGGATTTCTGTCTGCAAACTTACACTCTCTCCATCTTGTACAAAACACTTAAGAACATGTAACATACACAACTCCTTTGTCTCTGCTCTTGATTTTCATGACTTTATCCAGTAGAGAATCGTGGCAGTCCACCAGTTCTGTGATTTTCAACATAGATTCAGAATAGTGCCATCAGTGGAGGGGGACTAGACAGTTCCGAGGGCCCTCATGTCCTTCATCAAGCAACTGGGATCTAACTCATTTCTTCAAACACTGTTATAATTAGACCTGGATCTCTCTGTCTCTCTCTTGTCATGGGAGCTCATTACATCACAAGAGCTCGTACTAGTAGGATGTGCCGCTCTGTGTTTAGTTGCCAGGTCAAGTGAGGTCACCACCCAGCCAGTAAGCCAACAAGATCAGATTGCATTATCATCAATTATCATCAATAAGTGCTTCTCCATTATGTGTTTCTTCAATTTTGTATACATTAACCCTCCAGTTTGCATCTGTGTAAATATTATTGCAATAGCACTAGCTACTTGCTACCCATGTACATCCTGTGGTAGAGATTTTATTAAGGATTTTATGATAATTGGACCAGACAGAGCATACAAAGATTATTTTTCTTCATAAACCAAAGTATACTTGCCGAGAAGTTTAAAGAAGGTGATTTAAGTGAAATTACGGCAGTGCTCAAAGCCTTAATTATAGAAAATTTGATATTTAGGGAGAGATAGAGTGTTTGAAAATGGTGCGCCGTTACCTTATCCTTACTACCTCCCCCAATACCTACATCCCCCCGCCATCCTGGTCCACCCTCCCTCGCTCGCACCATCCCCTCACAGCCTCCTCTTTGACATCCGTTCAGTGCCCACTGCCTGCCCCAACCCTCCCTCCATGACCTATGCCCTCACAGCCCCTCCTAAACCTCATCATGTTCACCCTACCCTGTAGTCCCCTGTCCTGCTACCTCCTCTCACCCCTACCTAAACTCCTCTCACCCTCACCCAGACTCCCAGTACCATCCCTCCACTAAAGCCCTCCCTCACCCAAATCCATAACCTCCTCCAAGTTTCCGCTACACCTCAGTCGCCCATCTAACCATTCCTCTCCTCCTTCCTCATGGGACCACTCTGCTCCCTCCCACCCCTGTCGGCCCCACTCACAAGTGACTTGCAGGAAAAGAGCGAAGACAACTCTTCCATGATTAAATGAGATTAGCTGGTCAGGTAAATGGGTAAACCCATGGCAGGGAATTTGAGAGCTAAGAGAATAGTCCATGTTTACCTCGGTGCCAGACTTCCCCCCATTAAACAAAGACATTGAAGACATTAAGGTACTAACTAAAAAGTCATGTTTTTTGGTGAATATTGGGAGTAACAATGTTTATTACAAAAATTCAAATTCAGAAGTTATCATAGAAAAGTACGAGATGATTGGCACCCTGAAAGATAGATCAGATAACATTGTTATAGTTGGCGCTCTCCTGCGACAGAATGTAGGTAATGACACCCTAAGTAGATCACAAGGTATAGATAAGAGACTGAAACATTTGTGCATGAATGCTAACGCTGGCTTTGTAGTCCCGTGGACCCATGGATCGATTTCATAGGAGGTAGGGGACTATACAACAGAGATGGCATTCACCTCAACAATAAAGGACAGAACTCTTAGTTGTATGAATCAAAGATCAAATTGCCTTACAACTACTTGGGAAATATTTTTGTTGAGGCCCAGTAGAGTTCGGTGTGTTGACCACTGCAAATGGGCGCTTGAGGTCTGGTCAGGCTATATTACATGTCATGCGAGGAAGGTCAGATCGAATCCCCTCCACACCCCATCAGACATTAATGACAGGGAGATGGGTAATGGGGTTGTGTTACACCTTAGTCTAAAAAATAGCTGGCCACCAAATCATGCCACCAGTGATGTGCAGAAATCACTCTAAGAAATAAAATGGACTTTACATGAATATAAGATCCATCCAAAACGAAATAGCTGACTTGCATTTTTTGGTAAACAGTGAACATGTAGATATCATTAGTTTAACAGAAACATTTCTGGACATGAAAAACAATGATCTGAGTAAACACGTAGATATCATTAGTTTAACAGAAACATTTCTAAAAATGAAAAACAATGATCTGAGTAAATCTACCAGACTACAAATTATTTGCAAGGGACGGAGATGGTTAAAGAGGCAGAACTGCACAGTATGTAAAATCTCTAAACCCTGTTGAAATTGAGACTACAACATTTGCCACTGTTGAATACTTGTATGTTCAGATTAGCACAGAACTTTCCAAACTGTACATAAACATTACTTATAGGTGCCCTAGTCTGCCAGCAGATATTGACACTGTCATGAAAAAGAGTTAACAATGAGCAATACAGGATAGAGACTCGATCATTCTTAGGGATTTTGATTTTCCAGTAATCAACAGGCAGACTATCTCAGGTGTAGAAAGTAAATCTTCTAGACTTATCAGCTTTATCAAAGACAGCTTTCTCTGCCAAACTGTCACCGAGCCGATGAGGAAAGCTAACATACTTGATGTAGTTCTTGCATCCCAGAAATTCTTAGTAATTAATACCCATGGTGGAAAACATGCTAAGGGGAATTATGGACCAGTTTTAAGTGTCAGTTTATACATCATCAAGTCACAGTCATTCCCATGCATGACAGAAACAATAAAACCAACAACAAGCCTGAATGGTACTCCCAAGATATTGCAAGAGCTATACGGCACAGAGATAAACTCTATAAGCTTAAGAAATTGCACAATGACCCAGATATTGCATCGCAATATAACACAATCAGAAGACAAGTGAAAAATCTTATCTAAAATGCCAAGAGAGAATACAAAGTGAGTAATTGCAAAAGATAGTAATTTAGATCCTGAAAGATTTTATAGATATATCAGTAATAAGAAGACCAGACAATATTCGGTAAGCTGCTGCGTCACATGATTATTGTGTGGCCATTGGCAACTCAGGAGAGGGCTGTTTTGATACCCGCTTCTTTCCCTACACGTTGAAGCTTTGGAACTCTCTACCTTCTCATGTCTTTCCCAATAAGTATGACCTTGCACATTTCAAAAGACAGGTCTTTCACTTTCTCAAAAATTCATGAAATTCATAACATGATAAAATGATAAAAGCATAGCATCAACCCTGAATAAGCTTTTCAGTTCTGTTTTTACTCTAGAAAGCAACGATATGAATTTTGAGACAGTGATAAACAGCACTCATATGATGCAAGAATTCACTGTTAGAGTTAGAGAAGTATTAACACAGATACAAAAGTTGAAGCCTAGTCAAGGTTAGGTCCTGATTGCTTCTCGCCACAAGTGATTAAATACGTCAAACATCAAATTACTGGACCGTTAACCCAGATTTTCAATAAATCGCTCCAGGAATGAATAGTCCCACAGGACTGGAGACTTCACTCCTATTTTTAAAAAGGGAAGCTGTGAATTGTCTGGTAATTACTGTCCTATTAGCCTCACATCAGTTATATGTAAACTTCTGGAGCTGATTATTAGAGATAAAATCATAGCCTATCTGGAACAACACAGCCGGATCAATAATACACTGAATGGTTTTAGAAGATGTAGATCATGCCTTACAAACCTCCTTGAATTTTATCGTACATTATTCAATATCCATGATGAGACAAAAGCAATAGATATGATATTTTTGGACTCCCGAAAAGCACTCAACAAAGTCCCCCAATTTAAATTGATGTACAAAATCCAGGCCTTGGGGATTACTGGTTGCGTAGGAAAATGAATAGAAGCCTAGTAAGTTGATGGGAGCAGAGAGTCATAATGAATGGGGAATCATCACCATGGTCACCTGTTACTAGTGGAGTCCCTCAGGGATCTTTACTTGGGCCTATACTTTCCATCGTTTATATTAATGATATTGACATAGGGTTAAATTACCCTGTGTCCAAATTTACAGATGACACAAAGATCAATGCTGCCATATTAGATGAAAAAGATAGGCTAGGATTACAAGAGAATCTAGATAAAATCACAAAATGGTCTAGTAAATGGCAAATGCCATCCAACATCAATAAATGTCACCTGTTTCAAGTAGAAAACCTAATAAAAAAATTTGATTTTGAATGGATGGGCTGCAAGATAAAGGACACCACCCTAGTGGATGAGATCTAGGGGTCACTGTCTCCAATAACTTCAAATTCTCCCAGCATTACAATGATGCTGCCAAGAAAGCAAATAGGATGTTAGGATTTATAAACAGAAACTGTATGTACAAAAGCAAGGATGTGATATTGCCACCATATATGAGTCAAGTTAGACCACCCCCACTTAAGTAAGGACATTCTTAGATTGGAAGCAATGCAGCAGAGAACAACTAAGATGATTCTCTTCTTACATAACAAACCATATAGGGAAAGACTTCGAGAATTAAACTTGTTCTCCCTAAGCAAGAGGTGCCTGCATGGCAAATTAATAGAATGTTTCAAAATACTTAAAGGATTCAACAACATTGATATTGATAATTTCTTTACAGTAGTACCAGCATAACCAATGAGAGGAAATGGATTAAAACTTAGAGGTCACCAACTTAATCTGGACTGTACGAAATAATTTTTTACCAATGACATTATTGATGCATGGAGTAAGTTCTCAGAAAATGTCCAGAGCAACACCCTTAATATCCTCAAAATTAGGCTTGATCATCATTTATCACTCTCCAATATTCAATAATTCATTCAATCAGTTATCATAATGCAGTGGTATGTCAAGCTATCTTCTCAACCACTGATCCCTCCCTGGCCTTGTTTTGTTATCATACTAACATTGATTAACCCATGTCACCTGCTTTGAGAGAGTAATTGAAAATCACAGTCTCATGCTTCAACATCAGTAAAAATATAGGCATGGTAAGTCAAGAGGCTGGAGCTCAAGTTTATCCTTAGTATTGCCTTTATAAGAAAAAGTAAAGGGATGCATGTCATTGGTGATGGGATGCATGACATATTTATTTTCATTCTACCTCATGACTTCCCTATAAAAGTTTCCTACAGAGTTGTTAACCCTGCAAGTTATTTTTCTACCTGTCATCCTGCCAGCATGTGCTGGAGGGAGTGGAAGGTGGGGAGAGAGCCTTTATTTTGCTATCCTTTTCTTCTACTGCTTACGAGGGGGCTTCTTATAATTTTTTTAGCGTTAAGGTCAGATCACCTCAATTGGATCTTGTGTCTGTTTATCTGTGTATCTCTCTCTCTCTCTCTCTCTCTCTCTCTCTCTCTCTCTCTCTCTCTCTCTCTCTCTCTCTCTCTTCTCAGTTCTTTGTTTCCTGATTCTACATTGTTTTGCTGTTCCCTTGTAAACCTTTATTATGATTACAACACTGATTAAAATTCCAGGGTTTGTGCCAGCCAAATTCAGACATAAGTCACTCAAGCTTCTGTTGTGTTGGTACAGTCTGATTGACCTTGATTGATGTTTTGATAGACTAAGGTCTCCTGTAGCTCATCTCTGAGGAATGAAAGTTTTCTGTTTCACAGAAACTATATTTCTCACAGGGGCAGCAACTTGTTGACAAAGATCATCCCCAATTCACAGTGCATGGGTTGGAATCACTTCGCTCACATAGTTTGATAGTCCCTCTTCCATTGCTGTGTTATGAAAGTTGGGAACCAGAGTATTCCTATGGACACTCAAAATATACTTAGTAAAACTCTAGCTCTTTACAATACTATCATCTGTTAACAAAGTTATCCATGGGAGGATTACATCCATGTATAGTAGGCACAACTGTTACACAATTTCTTCCACATGACCAGACAAAGGCCAAGCACAAGGATAGTGGGAACACAAGTGGACAGGCTCCCTGCAAGCCACCTCTATCCTTACTCCCAGTAAAATAATCCTCAAAGCCACTTACTCTTCACATTTTTCCCATTGTTCTTCACTATCCTCACCAGCTGATACATAGGATAATCGCTTCTCATCACTTGGGTCATCCAACAATCTATTTTTTTTCTCTGGGATCACATGATACAATACCTGAGTGGTCAACAGACATGCATCTACAAACATAATTGTAGGGATACTGAGGAGAGCAGAATTTTTTCCTTGCACTGCCCTTGCCTGATGATGGAAAAGACATCTATAGACTACTAATGGTACAGTAAGTAATCTAGATATTTGAACAGAAGCAAGAAATTGAAACTTCATATGAAGTTGGCCACCATTTCCATTATAAGATGTATGCTGATCTTTAAAGGTTATAAGTTATAATTTTTTCCCTTAACAGAGTATCTGGCCCTTTCTGTAGCTTCATTTAGTAAATTTCTATGTCCACAGCCACCTGAGTCTGGATTTACAGGAATTCCCTTTGTGGCACTTAGAGGCCTACCAAGGATTTCTGCCCAACCAACTTCTCATTGAAACACTCAAAATGATGAATTAATCACACCCATGCAATAGATGAAGAAGATACATTCTCTACAATGCTTACTGGACCTCCATCATGGAATTCTTCCGTTTCTCTAATAATGAAGATTCCCCACTGTAAAAATAATCTTACAAAACCGTTACTTCTGGAACAAGCACTGAACTCACAAATAAATACCCTCAAATGCAGTCATGTATTTTATAGAAAAATCACATTTCTACAGGAAATTCAAGTGTCCCATTAACTTCCATATGTCTGTTTTCTTATTTCCCTTGTTCTTTGGCTGACCCCCTTTTAAAAGATTTTGATTATAATACCCCATGACTCAAGTAGTAGGGAAATGATGAACTCCTTAGGAATGAAAAGTTCTCTGACAAGATTGTACTCCTTTTCATTACTGACAATGATATCACCTTACCAGAGGTGACTCTACACTCATTGTAACCTCATGCAGGCAGAGTTTGGCAACACATAATGGAAACTTGTTTTGAACTCCTGAAGAGGTAATTCTTTGTTCAGAGGACTGCAGTGTACAAAACTTTTACTTCAAACCCTCTCTCCTCATTTTCTGTTTTACTTCCTCTAGTTTAGTTTGAGGATTTAGTGGGACTGGCTGTGTTTGCTGTATCAATATTTGTGTTAATGACATGAGTGTTGTTCTTTAAGAAGAAACAGTGGTGAACAGCAGTTCACACAAAATACCCTGCCCATAGGGACAGATGATGGGATAACCAGGTTATTTCTCAGATTTTGCTAACCATTGCTACAGAAAATGGGTCTCTCTCTTGTTTGCCTTGCTCAGTGACCTATTCTGTAGGATGAAGTAGCTTTTCAAAAGTTCTTTGCTCCTTTATTGTGATTGTTAGTTATGTAATAATGAACCTGTTTCCTTAATTTGTTTTAAATTTCAATGTAATAAGTTATTGTATATGTCTGTTAGTTTGTCAACTCTGATCTGTAATGATTAGTTACTTAAAAGAAATAAATATGCATGATTTGATTAAATAAGAGGGATGAAACTACAAAAATTAGTTATAAAGTTTTGGCTGTTACCTATCTTTTTCTGTGCTTAGAAATGTTTTCTGTGAATGAAGTCTTGAGTTCCACTACCTTGGTTCTTTATCCAAGATTTCTGTCAAAAATGGAAAATATATCCCTGAGTTTCACTACCTTAGTTATTTATCCAATATTTCTGTCAAAAATGGAAAATATGGCCCAGAGTTAGGCTACTTTAGTTCTTTATCCAAAATTTTGTCAAAAACAGAGAATATAGCTTAGCCAAGTCAACATTCATTTAAATCTAGTGCTAGTTGAAATACATGACTTTTCTCTCTGACTTTATTGCCCAGCCATCCACTTATGTGCAACACAGTCATTACACTATCGCATAGATCACTAGGTAATCCATATATTATATTTATCAATAATCTTGACAGAATAAGAAAAAAGTTACAGGGACATTGTTTATACATTTTGTTAAAGACAAATATAGTGCATATGAATGCTCATGTTCATTGAACAGATAATGCCATCCAACAGCAAGGATTTGAACCCCACACCACTTGCGTGGTAGCTGGGTACACCAACCACACGGCTATGCTGTCAACTTGGGCAGCAAAGCCAAGGGGTTGGCATACTTAGTTACCTTGCAAATAGTACGAGGTTCGAATCCTTGCTGTTGTAGGGCATTACGTATCCTGTCAAATTGTAACTCTGTGAACCTGCACCACTACAATCAGGGCACTGAGAATATATCTGTATATACGTATATGACTGTCTTGCTCAGTGTTTGAAAAAGCTGCTTGTGATCACAATCCGTATTCCTATGGAGTTGATTGGAGGTATTTCCAACCCAAAATGTCCAGCACTGGTCAAATGTTATGCTCACTGTGTCCATAATGAGCCTGGTCCTCCTGTCTGAAGATAATGTTGGTGTCATTGTTAGCTCAATCAGTCAGAAAGTGATACATTTGAATCCATCTGTCCAATTATGTCACTATAAACTTTTTTCTTTATCCAATATCCAGTAATCTTAATTATGTTTGAGAAATATTTTAAGCTTTCATATGTGATATGTTCTGTTTTGTTTCATAAACACTGAAACTCCCTATGAATACGTTAGGGACATTACATTTTAATTTCTTGCTCATTTCTTGAGGGCAGTAGGAAGAGTTTTCATTGCCATTTGCTCTACAAAATGGAAATATTTACATTTAGCATATGTAATGATTTTCAGGGGATTAGTGTACTAGAGAAGTAAGTTTTGCATTACTGTAATTACTTTCCTTGGTTCTAATTTGCCACTTCATTTAAGGTATTTGTCTTTGGTTTCCTATTTCTGTATTTCATCTTGATATTTTTGCAATTTTCCCTCCAGGAGGGGGCCAGCTTGATGTGTGTATGGTAACTGATTGGTTGGTTAGCCTTCCTTTTAAGAAACTCCTTAAAGAAATGCATGTCTAGGGTTGTTTGAGGAGACATTTGAAATTGCAGTGATGACAAGATAGATGAATTCTTTGAAAGTGTCTAGTTCATATGTTAGTTATAGATATTATCTCCCATCATCAACACTTCATCAGAATCTGTGCAGTAGATTTCTGGGAGCAGCTGGTAGATAATGCCAAATGCCTGAGATCCATTGGATTAACAGACATGTAAAGCCAGGACAACAAATAAAGCAACAACAGAAAAGATCAAGATAAAGGAGGGATGGGGCTGTCATTTCAGTTCAAAGTGGCATGGTATCTTGTGTGCTTGATGATGGGGTTTAGAAAGACAGTGAATCTGTTGCCTGCATGTAGAAGTATAGAAGAGTTGAAATGATATCAATATATTACCTTCCTAAATACAAAGTTAAATACAATAAGAACATTAAGATCAGTGTCAGAGCTATTCCAGATGAATATGGACCAGATCATTATCTGTGAGTAATGTCATTTTAAGGATATCAAATAGGTAAACCACTTTGCTTGTGAAGTGGATACCAGTATATCTATTCCATGGTTGTTTATCTCATTGTAACTAAGAAGGACTTATTATAATGTTTATGCCTGAATGGTGCTTGCAATAAAGCTTTCCAGTCTGTAGCTCTGATTCAGGGGGTTTTGATTTGCATTAATGGATCTAGGTTTAAGTTGAATTACTTTAAAGCAAACGGTGAAATTAAGGGCTTTTTTTCTTATGCTAATAATAAATAATGACTAGGAACACAAGCTGTCTTGGAGTGATGATGGACAACTCTGACCCTCAGAAGTGTATGAACTCTAGTAAGAACATAAGAGCTCATAGAGGAATGATTTTTTCTTATGGAAAATATTGGTAAAACAGGGAAAGCATAGCAGAAAGAAAGGTGCCAAGGCTCCAGAGGGAAGTGTCAAGAATGTCATAAATCAAAAAATTAATCAACCATCACTGTTATTAACAAGTATGAGTTTGAAAGGTAAATTGCCCTTCAAATCAGATTGATGAAGCAGTTATAAATACAAAAAGAGAGAGCTGTTTTGGTAATTAATCACAAGTTTCACAATATGTTACAGATTGTAGGGATATAGTACCAGGTATTAAAACCCATTATCATGGTGAACTTTTACAAAACTTGAGTTTCTCTTGAGAAGAGACAAATGTGTTTTTGGAAAATATAAGTCACTGCAGCCCTTAGCTAGGGAAGAATCAACCCAGTGCTTCTTTATTTTAGAAGAGCTGCCAGATTTCTCCAATTTCTGCATTTCTCTCTGGGCTGAGAAAATCCCTAGGATCCCCATGGGTTAGGACCGTCTACCCCTCTGCCTTCTGGATAGGTTACTGCTTGTCATCCATAACTAAGCCATTCATCCAGTGTTAGCAGCCAGCTTGCTAAATCTTGGGCCCACTCCTTGGGCTATCCCACATCAGCAATGACTTTATCGTCTTACTCACTACCATGGTCGGTACCAAACTGTCACTTCATAAATCATGAGTCTCAGACAGTGCAAATGGTCTGCTTCAGCCTCTCCCCTCATCTATAACTCCTTTTTCTCTCCCCACCCTCTCCATCCTTTGATGGATGAGTAACTTTCTAATGGTATAATTAGGATGGGGTGTACTTTAGTACTTATGATTTATATGTACACATTTTTGGTATAGTACCATTATATACTTTGATTATTACTTTTTCAGTTATGGGTGGATGACACATCTCTCACTTTAGCCATATCATTTCCTTGACCATTTTGCTCATGATTTTTTCTTTTTCTGTGTTATTTCTATTTCTGTGTGGACTTGTGTGTATGGGCACATTATAGGGGGGTATACATAACAAGTAAGGACGAGAATAGTGTCCTTTTGTGTGAGAACTCTGATTCAAACCCTGGGGTTTTGCCACCTGGGGTCAGACATCAATCTGTCATAGTCTTCATCTTGATTTGCTCTTTCCAGTTTGCTGCTGTTTCATAGCCCCCATATGTCAATCCTGGGGAAAAGATAAGTACTCTACTTAAAAGATACTTTCTTTTCTAACAGGGCTAGAGTGCTTGGAATAGCTTGTGAAAAAAGAATCTTGCCAAGTCATGGTGATTGGGTTAAGTCGTTTGGTTCATGTGCTTTGGCAAGTCTTATACCTCAGTAATTTTTGCACCATGATAGTGGAAGCAGTCAAATATTAGCACTGCTCAAAGAGCAGACCAGATGACTCATTACAGGGCCAGATTTATGTATAGAAATGAAAAACTTTTGTTGAAGAGCTTTCTTTTTATCTAGGAAATTTTTGGTTGCAGTTTGTGGACACTGTGTTGTTTCTCAAGTCTTTTGAGGGTGTCTCATTTTCCCAGTGGACTTGTTGTCAGGAAAGTGAGACAAGTAGTAAGCCAAAGGGTCTTTAAAGCCAGCTTAGGTAATTAGATAATGAAAATTATTTGACTATGTAGACATTAGTACAACCATAGAATATTTGGCCCTGATTCTGATCTGCTACCTCATCATGTAGCCCACGGTACATGCAGCTTTTAGCATACATTAAGCATCTTGCCGAACAAGATCTCTTTCAGTCTCTGAGTCACAATCAGAGGATATGAGAAGTGAGTATTAGCCACTTCTATTGAAAGTTCCTCTGCCCTGGCTAGTATATAGTACCATGTGCTAGTTAGCATACTTCTGTCCGGTCTTACAAGAAAAGAGCAGATCTTGTTGGAGCCCATCATCTCACACATAAAAGAAGGGTAGTCCCCTTTTTCTCATGGGCTGACCAATGTTTGATGAAGGACCTTGGGTTTAGATCTTTGGTGCCTCAGCTGCTGAGGATATTCCAGGGCCTTCTCACTTCCTGCAACTGAAGGCAGACAGAGACTTCTTCAGTCTGCATACAGGTTGACCCTACCCTTTTACGAGCTTGTTATTGTCCTCATACGGGTGGCATTCCTTTCTGCAAAGGTAAAAGGAGCACTTTCAAATCCTTTACTGGTGTTAAGAACCTTCTTTTTAATCCAGTTCACATCAAGGAGTATAGATTTTGATGGGATCATGCATTTCTGCTGCAGGGTTTTGCTGATGTTTTGCAATCCCCTTTCCTTCCTTCAGAGGAATTTTTGAGATCCCCTCTGCCAGGTTCAAGTAAACTGCAGATTCTTTTCCTATGCTTTTCCTGTAAGGACTCACCCTGACTTAGAGACTTGATATTATGAGATAACTTCATTAGAATCTGTTTTGAAGAACAGTTTGTCTTTAAAAATGAGCTGAACCTCTGCTCTCCATAAATTTAGATGGTCAGCCTTGGCTTATTTTTTATGGTGTCCATTGCTGCCTGAAGGTTCATATGAATTGGATATCAGTTCACAGGAAGCTTGGTTTTAGTTGCTCTCAGAATTCTCACTATTGCAGCCTTCTTTGTGAGAGAAAAACCTCTTTGATGCCAAGCAAGTCCTCACTGAGGTCAGACAGCAAGTTTCAGTGTTCTTTAATGATATTTCATTGGTCCCCAGTGTCATCAGTACCAGCTTTGGAGAGAGACAGAGGTTAATCTTTGGCCTTCCAGACTGCCAGTTTTCCATTGAGGAATACCTGGCTAATGCTGGTATGTTCAGAGGCCCTGAGGACATAGAATCTCTTTTCAAAACAAAAATCAAGCATCTTTACAGCTATATTTGTGAATGAGAATGGTCAATCTGTCTTAGACTTTTTCTGGAGCAGCATTATACAAAAAAAAGGACAGCATTCCTCTATTTCAGATTGAACAGCATCTTCCTGGGCCTTACTAAATCAAATGGAATCTGGTTACACTTAATTTACTTACTGTTTAAATCATTATCCTTCCATCATTTTTATCAAGATAGTCCTGTTACCTCTGCAGATATCTGTGCCCTTTGTGAATCCTGTCCCTCCTCTTTGGAGCACTCAGTTAAACTAAAGGTTCTTGGAGGAGTTTGGGGTTATGCCTTAAAACAAGTTAAAGTTCTGTTTAGAGACATTTTTTATGAAGTCTCTAATATCTCGGCAACAGTAACTATTATCTGTTTGTGATTACTTATTTGTATTGTACAGGGAGGGAGTTTTACACTTGTGGGGCCCCATCTCCTGAAATCTTTCTACTATCACACCACCTCTTAAATTTATGTAATCCAACTGCATTTACCATGACTTCAGTCAACCTTTTCCATTCAACCACCATTCCTGAAGTACAGAAGTATTGCTTTCCATCCTTATTAACAAGTTTCTTACTTAATTTCATGGTATGTCCTCTGGTTGCTCTATCTCTATATCCCTCAAAGAAGTGTCTATTGTCCACTTCATCGACATCATTGAAAAATTGTGTCATCTCTCACTTTTCTATCTTCCAAGGTGGGTAAATTCAAAGCCACCTGTAGGTTCACTCTCTTAATTCTAGTACTATCTCTGTTCCCCTTCTCTGGCCTTTCTCTTTGAGCTCTTTGTGGTCCTTTAGGTGTGGTAACCAAACCTGAGAATCATATTCCAGTTCTGGCCTTATTTAGGATATGAATAGCTTGTTCGGAATTGGGAAAAGTATTGAGTTTCAGCACCTCAAGGGGTACTCTAGTTTTACTGGAGTAGCCAAGTCTCACCCTGCCTTCTCATGGTGACCTCATCAGTACACCCTTTATGGGTGGAACTAAAGGAGGAGGCATTGCCCAATTACATTAGGGCAATAGTTTTAGATTTGGACAAACTCCTGAGGTGTACTGTTACTTTTAGTTTTGACAGTTTTGGAGCCTCGCTGCCTCTAGGAACACTGCCAGTGACCTGTTAAGGGTGAGGCACAAATGGCTGAGAAGCGGCCCTGGATTTTCACCATGGCTTTTAGATATATATATATGGTTGGAGTAATAAGAGAGATGAAAGCAAAACTAGGAAAAAGGGGTGCAGAGATAGAGTGTGGCAGTGAGATATGATGGCTAGTGGCAAGCCTGTTTGTGAATGATACTGTGTTGTGTGCGGAGAGTGAAGAGGAGTTGCAGAAGGTTACAAGTGTGTTTTATGATGTGTGTAAGCAGAGGAAACTGAAGTAAATGCAAGTAGAAGTAAAGTAATGATGTTTGGAAGGAAACAGAGTGAAAGTATAGATTGTGTAAAACCATATAGAGTGAAAGAAGAAAGTGTACTAAATAGTGCTGTGGATATTGTGAGAAAAAGACTGGAAGAATTGAGGGAATTTAAGAATCTGGGAGCTGTCTTGGGTAAGTGTGGTGATATGGAAGGAGAAATAAGGGAGAGAGTAGTACAGGAGAGAAGAGTCATTGGGTCTCTTAATAGAATAATGAAGGTTAGAGATGTAAGTATGGAAGTGACGAGAGGATTAAGGGACAGCATAGTCCTCCCAACCCTGAGCTATGCAGCCAAATCATGGATGTGGAATGGGGCACAAAGGTCAAGACTCCAGGCTGTGGAATTGAGCTATTTGAGAAGAGCATGTGGTGTGACTAGATGGAATGAAGAAAGAAATGAAAGGTTGTAAGAGAGATGTGGTAGGGCATGGAATGCAAAGGGAGTGAATTGTGGAATGGTAGCATGGTTGAAATGTAATATTTTGAGGTGGTTTGGGCATGTGGAAAGAATGCAAGACTGGTAGTTTACAAGAGGTTGGTGTGAGTGGAAAACCACTTGTGACATGGGCAAATAGGGTGGAGGAATACTAGAGGGAGAGAAACAGAAGAAGAATGCTGGAATGGTGTATGTGAGCGAGGCATGTAAGGACAGGGATAAGTGAAGACTCTTTTGCCGTGGCCACCCCTTGATGGGAGTTCCCGGAGGGAACGGGTGTCAGAGATATAGATAAACAGATAGACAGAATAGCTTGTTAAGTATTTCTTTATGCATATACAATCCAAATTCCATTATCCATATACTTGATAGCTATTCTGGTATTTGCCAGCAGACAGTTTGTCACCTTAACTTTTCTCTAGAATGGGACTCTTTCAACAAGTTAAAAATTATATCTACTCCCAAGTCACCTCTCACACATAGAAACCTAAAGTTTATTTCCTGCTAGGTAATAGTCATACTGAGGTTGTCTTCCACTTAGTCCCATCATCACTTTATAGTTTCTTGGGTTTAATTTCATCAACCATGTTTCAGACCAACCTTGGGGTCTGTTTAGGTCCCCTTAAAAGCTAATGCAATCCTCCTCACTTTTCACTTCCTTTATGACCTTTGTATCATCTGCAAACTTATTCAGGTAGAATTTCGTACCTTCAGGCAAGTCGTTAATATAAATCAAGAAGAGTAATGGCCGCAAAAACAAACCCTGTGGCACTCTTCTGGTTACTCAGCCCATTTGGAGGAAGCTCCTCTAACATGCATTCTTTGTTCACTCCCACTGAGATAATCTTCTATCAATTATAGGAGTTTCCCCTTTATTCCTGCTTGGTGATCCAGCTGCTTTATCAACCTTCCATGCAATACAGTATTAAATGCTTTATGGTAGTCCTGATACAGACAGTCAACCCAGCCTCCCCTTTGTCCAGGACTGAGCACACTCTCTCATAGAACTCCAGCTGCTTAGTTACAAATGACCTCCTCTCCATGATTCTACCTTGTTATGGTGGATAATGGCACCATGTATAAAAAGAATTATGATTGTCAGTGGTAGTTGTAGGAGTAGCATCATTTCAAAGTTTGTTCTTGTAAATAGTGTTGGAGGAATTTCCTATTGGTCTGAGGAAATAGGATCAAAAGGTTTTTCAGCAACTTGCATACTTTAGTTATAAAATTATGTCACATAATCTCAAATTCAAACTTAATGAACTGGTCTGATATTCACTGGAAATATCAATATGTAACCCAATGGTGAGATGATTAGAAATTACAGAATTACAGATTTTAGAAATAAATGAGGCCATACAATAATTACATGTAATAACTGTTTGTACTGTACAGGGAAGGAGTTTTACACTTGTGTCGCCCCATCCCTGAAACATTCTCTGCTACCATACAATCTCTTGAATTTATGTCTGAAGTCTGCATTAACCATGTCCTAAGTCAATCTCTTCCAATCATCCACAATTTTCATACTTTGAAAGTCTTTCTTTACATCCTTATTTACAAGTTTTTTCTGGTTCCTCTATACCTATGTCGCTTAAAGTACTGTCCTCTGTCCCTTACGTCAATCTCTTTTAAAAACTTAATGTTTGTGATCAGGTCACCCCTTAGTCTTCTGTCTTCATAGGTGGGTGAATTTAAAGCCTGCAGCCTTTTCCTGTAGCTGAGCTTTCTTAATTCTGGAACCATCTTTGCTACCATCCTCTGGACCTTGTCTAGGAGTTCATTGGGCTTCTTTAAGTGCATTGACGAAACCTGGAAAGTAATCCTAGTTCTGGCCTTATGTAAGATATGAATAGCTTGCTAAATATTTCTTTATCCATATACTTGAGAGCTGATCTGTTATTTTCAAGCATACAGTTTGTCTCATTAGCTATTCTCCTGATATGGGATTCTGGCAGCAGGTTAGGGACAGTGTATACTCACAAGACCCTCTCACACACAGAATCTTGAGATTCACTTCTTGCTAGATAATAATCATAATGAAGCCATCTTTCACTTTGTCCCATCCTCATTATTGTATATTTGCAAGGGTTGAATTTCATCAACCACATTTTTTACCAACATTGGAGTTTCTGTAGGTCCTCTTGTAAGCTGATGCAATCCTCTTTGCTTTTCACTTGACCCATAACTTTTGCATCTTCTGCAAATGTATTAAGGTAGTATTCCATACCTGCAGGCAAGTCATTAATGTAGATCAAGAAGAGTAATGGTGCTAGAACCAAACTCTGTGGCACTCCTCTGGTCACCTCAACCCCTTTGGAAAAGACTCCTTTGACATGCATTCTTTATTCCCTTCCACTGAAATAATTTTCTGTCCAATGAAGGAGTTAACCATCTTATTCCTGCTTAGTGATTCAGGTTAATAATCAGCCTTCTTTGTGGTACAGTGTCATCCAGATACAGACAGTCCTCCACCCAGTCTTCCCTTTTGTTCAGGATTGAACTCACTCTCTCATAAAACTCTAAGAGGTTAGTTACACATGACCTTCTTTCAGTAAAGCCATGCTGTCTCCCACTTAGGAAATTTCTCCTCAGCAGAAAGCCATCCACTTGCTTTTTAATAATCTTTTCCAAAACCGTACACACCACTTTCATTAATAAGACCAGTCTGTAGTTCAGTGCCTGTTGCTGGTCTCCTTTTTTATATATGGGTGTGACATTTGCCCTTTTTGCATTACCTTGGCACTGTGCCTCTCTCCAGTGACATCTTGAACAGAAAATCAAGTGGTCTATCAAGTATATATGTACACTTCTTTAGTACATATAATGAAATTTCATCAGGACCATGAGCCTTGTATGGGTCAAGTCTTTTTCATATTATCTTAATATCTTGTCTAGATATGTCAAAGTTTTCCAAAACCTCCTCTTCATTGCATCTCACTGGTGTTAGAGCTATGAAAACACTTGAACTTGCTATTCAGTTACTCACATATCCGTACATCATCTTCTTAAGTATTTCCCTCTGAATCCCTTAGCCCTTATTATCTACTCCTTAACTGACAACTGGCTCCAGAAAAATCTATGGAATAGTTTTGGATTTTCAGATGCCCTGTTCACACTCTTTTTTTAAGTTTTTCTTTGTTCCTCTATTCTTATCCAGCTGTACCCATTCTGTGCTTTCTTATACTTTGCCAATATTAGCTGGCTAAAGTGCCGCCTGTAACTTTGCCACTGCACTTCTCAAAACTCCTTTAATTTATGACATCTTTTATTAAACCATCCCTTCCTCTTTCTTACCATTCCCTCTGTATTTAAGGCTTGAGGTACCCATGCCTCTACTCCCTCACTGTAAATTTCTCAAAACCTGTCAACATAACACCCTGGTTCCAGAATTTCACATCCCAATATATGTTACCATAGACATTATTGTGGTTTGTGTAGTTTCCATGATTTTATCTTGTCTGTATTTTCTTTCTCACCTCTGCTCTTTGAATATCCTCTTTAACCACTCATTCAAACTTGATTATTACATGATCACTTCTTCCAACTGGTGTATCATATATAATGTCCTCAGTATCCATGCAAGTATGAGTTAAGATAAGGTTTAGTATGCTGGTGTATCAGTCCCTCTCATCCTAGTATGCTGGCATGACATGCTGGTGCAGGACATTTTCCTGTATACACTCCAAAAAACTTGTGTCTCCATGACTCCTTATCACCATGAGAATCCAAATTCCCATGGTCTGTCTTCTTATGCTTGAAATCCCTCATTATCGTTGACCATCTCTAAGAAATGAGTGTTTTGCTGCTTCATGTACTATCCTAATTGTTCCTTCCTAGTTATCATTGTGTATTTATTCTGGTTCATTGCAAGTCTTTAGAGGATTATATACTAATAACACCATAATGCTCTTCTTCCCTACTGTTACTATTCTTTTTATGTATTGCCTGAATGGGCCATCTTGTACTATTTATCAAAACTTCAGACAGTCTTTTATTAAGAAGGCTCCCCCAATCTTCCCTTTCCTTTCTTGCTATTATATACCCTTCTGGGCTGAAGAGGTAAGAGCTTATCTCTTTGGTAAACTTAGCTTCCTCCACTCCTATGATTTCAGGTGCATTTTTCCCCTCATATGACCCTTGAATTCCAGTTCTTTACCGCTAACTATTAACCCATCCACATATGAATACATTACTTTCAGCCTGACATTACCATCTGCAAACACTCCTGCCCTATCTGCAGGGCTGCTCCATCCTCCTGTCATGTGTGGCATCTCCACTTTTTTGTCTTTTGACTGCACTTTTCTTTTCTCCCTCTCTTCCTTAGATCTGTCACACTTGATGAATATCTCTCTGAATTCTACCATGCCTTTAAGATTCTTATTTTTCCTAAGTACTTCTTGACTAGATGACTCTAAGTCAAACATAACCATAAATGGCTCTTATTCTTCTCTTTTCCTTTATCACAGAAGTTGCTTCTGGCAGTGTTATAACCTCCAGCACTCTTTTGATAAGCAATTTTCCCCTTCCTTTCCCTTTCTTTCTTATCTGGTGTATGATCTTCTTCCAAGTCAGCTTCCTTCCTTACTAATCTTTCTAATTTGGTGCCACCCACTTTTCAGCTAGATCCCTCAGATGTGGGGGAGAAAGAGTGGAAGAGGTGACAGAATTTAAGTAATTCAAAGTTAGCTTGGGTAAGTTTGGTGATACAGAAGGAGAGATAAGAGAGAGAGTAGTGCAGGGTTACAGAAGAGTCATTGGGTCCTTAATATGATAGTGAAGGGTAGAGGCGTAAGTATGAAAAGGAAGCCTGAACTATACAGCTAAAACATAGACATGGAATGAGTACAGGGGTTAGGAATCCAGTCTGTAGAAATGAGTTATTTGAGATGAGCATGTGGTAGGACTAAAGGGAATGAAGAAAGAAATGAGGGGGTGTATGAGAGATTTGGTAGGCTGGTAATTGCAGTTGAATGTGGGGTGGTAGAGTGGGTGAAACATAATACTTTGAGGTGGTTTGAGCATATATAGAATGCAAAGAAAGGGAGTTTACAAGAGTGTATGATAGTACAATTAAAGGGGTTAGTGTGAGAGGAATACCACCTGTGATATTGGGAAATGGAGTGGAAGAGTGCTGGAAGGAGAGAAATGGTGGAAGAAATGGAATGTTGTATGTGAGCGAGACATGTAAGGACAGGGATAAGTGGAAACTTTTGCCATGGTCAACCAGTTGATGGGAGTTCCAGGAGGGAACAGGCATCAGAGATATAGCTAGATAGATAGATATGTAGATCCCGTAGTGTGGTAGTGTCTTCCTCAATGTCTCCAACCTTTACTATAATCTCTCTTTTGGCTAGCATGCACTGGTTTTACATTCTCTGTACTTTTCTAAACCTTCCATCAAGTAGCCCATATCCTTCTTTGATTGCTTCATCTGTAACAGAGAATATATCTTTTTCAACCTCTCCTCAATTTCCTGTGTACCTCTGTTTGTATCTCCTGAGTCTATGTTCCTCTCCTTCACTCTTAAGACTCTGTTGATCTGCCTCCATATTTGCCCCTAATCTTCCCTGCTGTCTACTTTCATCAGTCTGTGTGTGTTTGTGGACTTCTGCCCTTTCTTCTAAGTGAAAGTCTCCTGGTAATGCTCTTGTAGTTTCTTGTCTAATATTGCCGTCATTTTTTTTTTCTGATTGCACAGCCTCTGGTACACCATATTTTGCCTTTTTATTATTGGCTTCATCTTCTCTCCTCTGACTTGATATCACCTGGACCCATCTCCCCTAAACTGTGTTTCTGTTCTCAAGTGTCGTGGCTCCCTTCATGATCTTTATACTGCTTTTTCAGTTTACTTAACTCTAGGTCTTGTTATATTATCCTCTGATCTTGCTCCTTCACAGGTTCCCATAGCATCTCTAGACATTTTGTGTCTGGTGTTTTTACTTTTTTTTTTTTTAGTCCTCTCTTCACTGATCTTGTTTTGACAGGCTGGTTATAATATATTCTTGTAACTAAATCCATACTATTCATTTCTGGTTCTGGCAGAGTTAGAGGTCCTTAAATTACCCTCTACAGTAATGCTAGTAACAGTTATTGAAGATTACCAGAGTAAATTATCCTACAACCTGAGTAGAATTTAGATGTCCAGCTGCGAAGATGTAGCCTTTTGGCTTCACTAAAAGTCTGTTTATGCTTCCAGGGGTGGGTCATGTTTCTGGTAAAAAACCAAAACAAAAAATAAAATTCAGATTTTTCTATGAACCTTGAGAAGTATGGGGAAAGTTTTGGCAAGGATTCTTTTAATTGGAAGCCTCTCTCAGTATCTCCCCACCAGTTTTCAGCAGCTTGCCATAGCTTGCTCTATTAGGCCAAAGTAACCAAATATTATTTCTATAAGTTGCAAAGTAAACCCCAATACAACATTTTCAGATCTGCACAAGTGATTTAAATTCCACTTCACCAGTTTAGGAATAGCAAAATGCATTAACAGGAAAAGCATTCCATCCTAACTACAGACAAATTATTCCATTTAGGCTGCTGTGCTCAACAGTAATCCCCTAAGTGTGGCTTATGTGTGGAACAGTTACAGATAGGTTTATCACTTTATTCCAAACTACCCAAGAGCAGTAAGTCTGAATGAATACCTCAGTGTATAGTCTTATATTGCAAAAGGAAAATAGCTACAGCTCTTGCATTTACATGAAATTAATGAAATATTCAGGGTAACATCTAAATATAAAGGAAAACTATTTTAATCTTCTATCTGCAATTCCCTTGTTGTAGTGATATTTCAATTGTAGGTCTTGATTTTGAGAATTTATATGGATTAATCACATAAGTATGTGCATGTCAGAATTTATCTTCCAATTATTCACACTGAAGTGATCTACCAAATATTTATGACTACCAAGGAAGTTATATGATATTCCCCTCTAAACTGAGAATGCATGTGTCTCTAGATCAGTGAAAGAGTTATGTGAAGATTTAAGTGATGTACAAATTTTATGTAAAAAAAAATCTAGTTAATGAGCTCCAAGCACAATCTAGCAGTTCTAGAACACAGAAATGCAAGAGTCATTGTATCAGCAAAAGCATCAACACCTTGAGTGAATGTGGAGAATAGGCAGGATGAGATCATAATGACCCTGTTGCTAACTGCTTTTTTCAGGTTAATAGGGTCATGGTGGCAGGGAAACAGGAAGAGAAAGGGAGGGACATGGCATCCGTGATGTTATCTTATACTGTAGTTGTCAGTATCTCTGAACTCATGATGATAAATTCTAACCTCACCATTACCTAAGATGAGTAAAGTCAGGGTAGCTATGTTACAAAGTGTTCATCTTAAATAAGCAAGGGAAGCAAGAGGTCACAGAGACTTGGGAGTGGGGAGGAGCAAGGATGTTGCAATGTTGCCCCTATGATATCTCCCTCAAGCACTTCTGTGGGGAGGCTTTATACAGGTTTTGATAAATTCTAATTAGATTCTTGCTCAAAAGCTTAATACTGAGCAGATGAAGAACTACGTGAAAAAGGCGGATATGGTATATTCAACCAAAATCCTGCAGATCCACATGACATTTAGACCAGATGTGTTTCCTCCCACAGAAGCTGACCTTACCCTTCCTTTCCCCTGCACCAAGTAAGCTGCTGTTAACTTGAGGTGGAGTTTGAAGAAATAATATATTGGTATTAAGCTATAAAACCTAAGTTGAAAAGCAACTCCTGAAGTTAAATATGGACAGTTTAAGATTTTTAAGACTAAACACGACTAAACACTTATTATAACTGACTATAGATGTATTGGGTAATCCAATTACCCTTTAAATATATACACAATATATCAATAGACAGACC